>JADBJO010023035.1:0-27072 GCA_016801955.1 Conus betulinus
GCTGCTCTCAACGGAAACAGCGGAGACCGCCAGTGCACAAAACTCACGTGCGGCTAACCCCCCAATGGGGGAGTATTGTTCCGGATTTTTGCTTGTTCTTCTCTTCGCTGTACAATCTCTTCCACATTTCACCACTACCATGTGAAGTACCTTTCTTCGCGGTACTATCGATCTTCTTTCGTTTCTCAGATGCTAGGCCTTCTTACTCAGGGTGATGTTTTCATGATTCAAACGAATGGTTCTGTTCTTTCCTTCGAATAGATAGTATCCTATTTTCACCGTGATCCGTCCTTTGTTTTGAGTTGGGGTGCCCTTTACCCTAACTTTCTAGTCTTCCGTGATCTCTTCCGCCGCAAAGATCGTTCTTTTCCAGATTTGGTTTATTCTTTCACGGAGTATTATTCCTTCTGCTTTCCTAGGGATCATATATTGCCACCGAACTGCGTGTCCAGTTTTTTTTTCTTCCTAAGAATCACGTGTCTTTTTTTTTTTTTTCCCTCGGTTTAGTGCGTTTTTCGTTCCCGCAGATTTAGTGTTCTTCTTCCGGGTTCCATGCCGTTCGTTCCCATTTTTAGTCCCATCTTCTCCGCCGTACCGTATGCCGTTCTTTTTTTCCATTCATAGTGGTTAGTCTATTCTTCGTTTCCAATGATTCAGTCCTTCTTTTCACCACCAAACCCACCCCACCCCCATTCAGACCCAACACACCACACCATTCACCACACCCTCCCACAAGAAAGATATCCCACTAACCCGCATCGGGCACACCACGCCACAAAAGCCTACACCGCAACGGTCGCTGGCCGGCCACTACAACCACAACAGTCGCCACACAGTACACACCCACAACCACGGTACCGAACATACAAAAACGTCAAATATTCAGGAGCCACACATGCAGCACGCCAACCCACTCCACCTCCCAACCCCCGACCGCCACAATCCACACCGCCCACCACAACCAATACGTTATTAAATGCACTGGCTATCCCACCCTCGGCCTCCACCAAAACATCACATTACACCTGTCACACACAGATCACTCCAAACACACATACACTACACACCCCCCCTATCCTGGGGTTGGAATAGCTCCGTGGTATGAGCGCCGGACTCGTATCTTGGGTGATCATTGGTTGCGGTTTTGAATCTCCGCCGGCTTTGTCGCGGTACATGGGATTTTTCACTCGGGTTGACGTGGTTCTGACTCAATATCCCTTACAAGTCCTTCGAAATGAGAACATAAACCGTGAGGTTTCCCAGGAAGTGGGAGACTCTGTAGATTTACACTAAGGCCTGTTTGGTCCGTGTGTGATTTGGTCTGTCAGCTGCTATATGCTTTCCCCGTATTGTAGACGCTAGGATTTTACATACTTGTCCAGCGCTTCGCCGTTAGGTGCTGTGTACTGCGAATGTCTGTTGTAAGTAAGTCCTTTTAAAGATGCTTGATACTGGCATGGCGTGTTTCCCTTTTTTGATTCTGAGATAGTAATCAGTTGTTTTCAGTTTGTGCGTTGCCGCAACAGATTTTGTGCGGAGATCTTACTTTGTTGCCTCATCAGTCTGAGTCTGGTGAACGTGGGGTGTCTTCTGTAATGAGGAACCACAGTGACGGTCCTTCTTTTGTACACTCTCTCTGTGGGATAGCAGCAGAGTTTTCAAAGACTTCGACTTCCCCAGGTTGCTTGTCCCAAGATTGGAGTGGGTGGATTGTTGGACGGGAAGTCTAGTGCAGAGTGGTGCTTTGCTAGGCTTGTAGTATCTTTGGGGTGGGGGGGGGTAATGGGAGGGTCACCCTTCCAAGCTGGCATGACATTTTGGAATCCCTGGCGAACCTAGTGACAGTGTGGCAGTAGTTTCTGCGGTGTGTAAAGAAGCGTCTTGGGTTGATAGGCGAAATTTTGACGAAAATCGCGTAGTCGGCAACAAACGGTCCTCAGATGAAGATGCGAATGGGCCTCACCAGGGAATCTTTTGTGGGTGTCGAGTCAGGCTTGACCGCTCGCCTGGCGTGGTGTGTGGGTTGATAGGGGTGTAGGACCCTTGTGATTGGGTCAGAGTGTATCCATAAAGCATAGTGCCTAGTGACCTTGCCTGTGTGGTCCACTGGGTCTGCTTCGGGTTTTACCGGGGTGTGGGTGACAGTGTTCCGCGGGCTGCGCTGGGTAGCGAGCCTGGTGTGGTGACCAGACAGATGCTTCGGATATGCATCATTTGCCTGAATGTCCCGTTGGGAATAGCCCGTGTTGGTGACTGTCTGAGTATCCCCTATGTTTTTGCAAGAAAGCGGTCTGGTGTGCCAATCCGCGTGGATTTGTCACGCGGGATATCCCTGGAAGGGGTGGCTTTCCTTGATAGGCATATGACGTTGGATCGTGTTTCCGTCGAGATATATCAAAATTGTAGCTCCGTGGCAGATTCGTGGCTGTGATCCGCGATTTGATGTTTGCAAATCGTCTCTCTCTTACACACCCGGGCCGTTGTCACAACGCCACTAGCATGATGCTCTTTATTCATGTTAGTGATGTATGTAGTGGTGATTAGTAAATGGGGGGGGGCTAGGGAGCAGAGGGGCAGGGGTCTAAGAGCCTGGCTAATAAATACTGCATATAGATGTATAGTACTATATTGTGCGTCTGGTTTAACCATTGCCATTTCATTCTGCCATGATTCCCTATCTGTTGGTATTCATACAAGTCAGGGTGATGTTCCCGGATCCAAGTTTCTGTAGCTTGCTTCTGTTGTGTTCCATTATGGAGTGCAGTTTGGAAGGAGGTTGCTTAGCATCCCCTGGGCCCATGTGCATGGGGGGTTCATCAGTCTTTTCCATGAACATGGATATTGATGAGGCAGAGATTTAGGTATGTCTGGTAGCCGTGGATCAGGGTCAGCGGCCAGCTTGTGTCAGATTTGTGTCAGGTGTTCTGGGAAATGTGGTCATTATAGAGCAAGAAGTGTTTAACAACACTGCTCTTGTTCTCTTCCTATATTCACCAGGGCCCAGCCCTGCCAAACTGGGTTCAGGGCGAGGTTGGCGGCAAGGAAAGGCTGACCCTTCCCGACCCTACCCTAACCCCTACCCTACCGCCCAGTGGCCATGGGCCATGTGCAGTGCCAATCTGGCCCTGCTAAATGGTTCAGGCCATATTGTAACCCATCCCCGACTCTCACTGACTTCCTTCACTTGACCTCCCTATTCCCGAGTCCACACTGGCCAGGCCACACTGCCACCACCGCCAGGGTCCACCACACCACACCACCACCACACCAGACCGACCAGCCACTACACTACAGACAACCAGCCACTACCACCACAAACCATAGCCACTACCAACTACCACAGGACCACACACAGCCTCACCGGTAAGGCCCACCACCACCCACCACCACCACACTACAGTTACACCACCACCATACCACGGCATCAAACACCACCACAACTTACACGATCACCACAACCCGATAAACAACGACCACACAAAAAAACAAGCAACCACCCGCTACCCATCCCCAACGACAACCCCACGCACCATCAACATGACCCACCCCACAAAAAACAAAGCCACCACCACTGCCACAGCCCACTACCATTATCACTAACACCACACGATCAACAACCTCATAACAGGGACTCCAGTAACCACGACACGACAAACAAACCCTCCCCCCCATCCCCTTTCCTCCATCCTTTCAGGGGTTGATCCTAACAGAGCAGCGCACGCCCCTCTTTCTTTCCCAGGTGTTCTTTTTCCTTTCATAGGACTGTTTTTAAAGTCCCCTCCTCTTGTCATAGGGGTCTAGTGTTTCTCTTTCCGTCGTCATAGGAGTTAGCGTCCGGTCCCGTTGGCTTCACTATGGCTTAATGTTTCTGGGTCTGGTCTTTTTTAGGGGTTTAGCGTCCTTCTTTTACACGGAGGGTAGTGTGTTGTCCGGCCTTCATAGGTGTTTGGAGTCGTCTTCTTGGTCACACTATGGGTGCCTGCTGCTTCTTTCTCTACAGGGTTAGAGTCCTCTTCTTTCATATGGCTTAGTGTTCTCTCTCCTTTTGCAGGTGTTCGAGGTCCTCCCCCTTTTCTTTCACAGGGGTTAGTGTTTTGGTCGATCATCCTTTTACAGGTTTTGGAGGTCTCGTTTTCTCTTTGTTCTCATTTTTCTGCTCATTTTATAGGTTATCGTCCTCTTCTGTCCCTCCATGAGCTAGTGTTCTTCTGCGCTCTTTCTTGGGGATAAGATGGTGTCCATCCCTTTTCAATAAGGTTAGTCTTCTTTCACAGAAGCCTGATCTAGTGTTACGTCCTTTCCATAGGGGTTAGCGTCCTCTTCTCTTTACAGGAGCTAGTGTTATCGACCTTGTCAATCTAGGCTAGTAGGCCTCTTTTTATTTTCTTTTACATGGCTCGTTTTTCCCTCCTTTTCCTTTCATAGATTCAGCGTACTCTGCATTTCTTGGTGTGTAGTGTCCCCTTCTTTAAGTTTATGCTCTTATCCTTTTCGTATGGGTTTTTCTGTCCAATCTGGCTTATTTAGCTGACCGCTTTGTTGTTGTGTTTCGTGGTTTATGTATGGAGCTAATATGTCTTTGAGTTACGGTTTACGGTTTAGTCTCCTCTTTTACATAGTGCCTAGGTGTCTATTTTTTTTTCAGTGATGACTACGTGTGTCGTCTTTCCTACACGAGTTTGAGGTGTCCTTGTCGGTACCTTCTTATATTGTTCCTTAGCTCGAGGCTTTAGTAATGAACTTTTTCACAGAGTTTTATGTGTTCTCCTTATAGGTTTACCATAATTTTCCTGGCTTTTGGTATCTCGTCTTTCCACGATTCAAGAGGTCCCATTGGCGATTCTATATTGGTGTGGATACTGGTATTGGTCACAGTTAGTTTAGACATGATTTCGTATCTTACAGAATTACGGTCCGTCGTAAGTGCGACTTCTGCTCTTTCTCAGGTTTATGCATCCTTTTCTTTCTGGAATATAGTAGTTCTTATAGGTTCAATGGTCTGTCTTTCTTGTGTGTTTTATTAGAATTTTCCTTGGTTCAGTATTTCAACACGGGAGCTTTTTTTTTGTTATCAGGAGCCAAACGGAAGCGTGTGTCGGGAGATCTGCTATGACGGACCACCAACAGGAAGCGCAGACCCTGAGTAGAAGGTTCCCCCACTTCTATGTTAAAGTAGTAAATTCGACTATTGTAGCTTGTAGCAGAACTTTTACATTCTCATTTGTTCCCCCCAATGAAGTATGTACTTGACATCCAGTCGTACTGTATATTCGGACACATACAATATTGTTATAGAGGGTTTGTCCACACGGTTATGTATATCGAACCATCATAGCATTGATTGTTTGTTCTTTTTGTGTTCTCCATGGGGTGTGCATTCCTACAGGGAATGCTAATGTTTAGGGCTTAAACCGTTTTTTTTAAGAAATAATGTTTAGAATTTACCACAGATCCTCACTCTTCATCTAGTATATTCCGTTTGTTTGTGGGATAGACGAAAATGTCCTTCGAGCCACAGAAATACCGTTTTAACTGTCCATATGTTTTAAGTGCCGGGGAAGGTCTCTCACATTTCCTCAGAATACTACAAAATTTTAGATGTAGAAGAATTTTACTGATATTCTAGGGTTATAGGGTTGGGTTCACGTGTATTGCTGGTTATTAAACGTGGGGTGATGGTCCCCTTTTCGGTCATAGGGGCGTAAGTTGGTTTCAGGGGCCTGTCAGCGGAGGGGGGGTGGGTGGTCTTGGTGCCTCTGGTGTGGTGCCATGCCAGAGTTTAAAGAGTTGGTCAGGTCATAGGGAACTGTCAGGTGGATTGGATAAATAGTAAGCTTGTCCCCTTAAGAGGACTTTTAAAAAAATGGACGTATTCTTTGTTTTTGTTCTTTCTCTATTTTTGTTTTGCTTGTTTGTGCTTTCTCGTTGGCTTTTGTTTTGTTTGTTACATTACTGCTGGACCAAAGCCAATGTATTGAAGCACACTGTTTCCATTCACGCTTCTGCACTGACCAATCCCCTCAAAACACAATGTATGTCCATTTATTTGGGCTTTAACATGCCCCTACCTTCACAAATTGTTAAAAAACAAAAAAAACCACACAAAACCCTCCATGATATGCTTCCTGACTGAACAGTGGTATATAGTAAATAAGCGAGAGCACTGACAAAAAAAACTGTATGTGAACTGGAGTATGTGTATAAAACTGTGACTGTGTTAGGCTAGTCGACCAGTGTTGTGTGGCAACCCAGAGTTGGCCACTCGTTGTAAATTTTGAAACGTGTGGTTGTACTACCTATGGATACAGTGGGGGTCTGTTTTCATCACCCTATAATGTACGTACATTTGAACTGCACGACCGATCTGTACATTTCAAACCTCTGAACTAGGGGGGGTGAATCGTGTGTTTTGAGACTTCGTGTTAGGTAGTCTGATAATAATATAGCTTGTTTCAACTGCAAGGTGGCTGTGTGGGGTGTGTCATTTAACGTGTGGTGTCAGTGGTTCGTTAGTTCTGGTGAGGTCCTTATCGCAGAGCTTTAAAGAATACCACAGCGCACTCTTTACCGTCCAGATCGGTGTCCAATGTTTATGGATTAACAGAAATTTTGTCAAGCAAAGCAATGTTTGGAGGTGATTATATCTCTGAGTCATTGCTGTGTAAATTACAAGATCGGCATGTCATTGAGTTCAGTAAGTGTAGAGTGGTATGTTATAAATGACAATGTTTGTATTTTAGATATGAGCTGCATGCATGGTGTATCACGGTATTGTTCATTGTGTGTAATCGACTAGTAAGTGTATAACCAGACAACATACTTTCATATGGGGAAAGCACTTTGTTTTGTAAACCTCCGTTTGGAATGATTCCAATATAGGTACTATCTGTGCAGCTGCAGATATTAGGCTCCGAACTGCCATTTGGCTTTAACATGCACAACATACACTGGAGTAATCACACACACACACACACCAACACACACGACACACACAACACACACACACACACCACACACACGGCACACCCACACCCACCACTCTCTCTCTCTCTCTCACTCAACTCACCTACACCTACACACACACACACACACCACACACACACATACACGGGGGACACACACATGGGGGGGACACACACACACACCACCTCGACACACACACTTGGTGGAAGACAGCAGCAAACGTTCACGTCACTCGGTTACCCCCATACTCCAATATGGCGGGGTAATATGAATCGTAGGTCAGATGGAAAAAGACACAAATGAAAAACACGTGTTTCCTAAATTAGGTTTTGGATGAATTTGATGAGTCAGATTTTGTATTGCATATGGAAATAAGAGTCTTACTCGAGTGAAGATGCTGGTTGTTAATATTTGGACAGATGGCAAAAGAACAACTGCTGGGGAAAGCGTCAACGGGGCACGACGGACAACGGAGACCAGTTCCCGACGCGACGAACTCGTTGGATCGCAGCCAACACATGATGTGAACGCAGTGTATGTGTTATTGTATGTTTTCGTTCTCGTTCTTCTCCTCTCGTCTGTCACCTTCCTCCGTAGTAGCTGTCCCTTTCGTTCATATTTTAAGTGTTACCGTCATGTGTTTAGTGTTGTCTTGAGTACGTTGTGCCGTCTCTCCTCCCAGGATTCATTGTCTTCTTTCCAGAGTTTAGTATCCCCTTTCATCACAAAAGTTCAACTGTCTTTTACAGGGGGTAAATTGGTCACCATGTTTCAAATCCCTTTTCGCCTCGGTACTAGAGTCTTCTTCGTTCTCCAGTGCTAGTCTTTTTATTCAGGGTTTAGTGTTTCCTTGATTCAACAGATGTTTATGTCCGGTTCTCAGGAACTAGTGCCCCATAAAATTGGTCCACAGTTGATACTCGTCTTTTGTTTTTAATGGGGTGTACCCCTCCTAACTTTCTAGTCTTCAGTGATTCTTTCTGTGCATCTTCTTTTTCAGAATTTGGGTCTTCTTTCACAGAAGTATTATGTTTCTTCTTCTTTCCTAGGATTTCAGTCTTTTTTTTTTTTTTTTTTTTTTTTTTTTTTTTTTTTTTTTTTTTTTTTTTTGCCACCTAGGAATTTAGTTTTTCCCAGGGCTTTTCTGTCGTAAGATCACGTGTCTTTTTCCTGGGTTAAGTGCGTTTTTCGTGCCCAGCGGATTTAGTGTTTCTGTCCTTTCCCCAGGGTCCATGCCTTTCTTTCCAGGCTTTAGTGGCCCTCTTCTTTCGCAGTACGTAGTGCCTTCTTTAGTCCACCGTGTTTAGTCTTTCTCGTCGTCCACAGATTCAGTGCTCTCTTCATTTCCCCACCAACACAACCCACCCCCATTACAACCCCGACCTCAACACAGCAGCACCCCTCCCCCCACACAACCCCCCCACCACACCCTCACACACGGAAACCCTCAACACACCACAACACTCCACTACCACACCTTCACCACACCACAACACACGATTACACACCACACATAACACACATCATCACCACACAATAACACACCCACCACACCACAACATAATGCACAACACGAATGCGCATCCAACACCCAACCACACCACTTCACAGTACACAACCGCACGCCACACACATTCCCAACCCCCAACACTCACATCCTCATAAAACACTCCACCCCACCACACACCACCCAATTACATCCACTTACACCACACCACACACCATGGGGACCGGAACACAACCCAGAACGACACACACAAGACACACCACACCATACCAGAGGGTCGGAATAGCTCAGTGGTAGAGCTGCCCGGACTCGTGATCTGGTGTGATCCCTGTGGGTTGCGGGTTCGAATCTCCGCCGGGCCTTTTCGGTATAGGGGGATTTTTCACTCGGAGTTGACAGTTGGTTCTGACTCCATATCCCTTGGCAGGCCTTCGAAGAGACGATAAACCGAGGTTCACAAGAGTGGGACTCTGGTTTTCTACACTAAGGCCTGTTTTGGTCGTGTGTGTTGAGGTCTGAACTGAAATATGCGTGTCCAACGTTCAGACCTAGGGTGTTTTATTGTCCAGCACTTTGCCTTGGTGCTTGTACTGAGGTCTGTGGAAGGCTTGAAGAGGCTCTCTAGCAGTGGCCGTTTTCTTTTGATGCAAATTGTCATTGCCACGCTTTGCGGAGATCTGTACATTCTGTGGCCTCACAGTCTGTCATGGATGGTGGGGGTCTTCTGTAAGGAGGGGACTGCGGTGTGCGGTGCCTTCTTTTGACTACATCTGTCTGTGGGATACAGCAGAAGGCGTTCAGAAACTTCGACTCCCAGGGGGCTTGTCACCTTGGATGGTGAGTTGTTAGGATAGTGAGTCTAGTGCAGATTTGTGGCTTTGGTTAGGCTTTAGTAGCTGGGGGTGGGGGTGGGGGGGGGGGTGGGGTTGGGGGGGTTAGAGGGAGGCCATTGCAGAGTATCGTTTAGCTCCTGGCTAGACTGAAAGTGTGCAGGATGCTGCGGTGTTGAACTTCTGTGTGGATAAGAAACTTTGGCGCCACGTAGTCGGAGACATATACAGAGAAATATCTCTGGCGGAGTATTTAGATAAAACGGTTTGAATGGATCGGAATGGCCTCCATATCCATTTTGCGGTGGCATCAGCTTGACAGGCTCATGCGTGGGAGTTATCAGGGTGTGGGGACACTGGAGGTGCCAGAGCTGTAGTTCATAGGGCGTGCCACTGACCTTCCTGTGTGACACATGGCTGCTCTGGTTTCTGTGGCAGTTGTCTGAGGACCAAAGGTACAGAACAGTGGTACCAGACGAGATGCTCAGTAAAGGCATGCATTTCCTGAAGTGTCTCTTGGGATCCCCTGGTACTGTCTGGGTACCTCTTGTTTTACAGAGAACCTGTCATGGCGGTCACATCAGCTTGGAGTTCACTCCGGAGGTCCCGTGGAACTGGCTTCAGTATAGGCCTTAACGTCGGTCGTGTTTCCTGTCGAGTATATCTAAATTTCGCCCCCGATTTGTGGCTGATTCGCGATTTGTGTTACAAATCGGGTCTCTCTTCCACACGGATCTTTCAACAACGCCACTGCATGCGTTTAGTTCTGTTAGTGACTGGATGCTTTGTTGGATTAGTTAAGTGGGGAGCAGACGAAGGGGAGGGGGTACTAAAGAAGCCTGTCTAGAGAAATACGTACATATAGATGTATATGTACATATTTGTCTCTGGTGTAACCATTGCCATTCATTCTGCGCATGATTCCCTATTCTGGTGATTCATCAGTCAGGTGATGGTTCCCGGGAATCAGAGTTGCTGGCTGCTTTCTGTTGTGTTCCATAGATGGATGCAGTTGAAGGAGTTGCTGTGCATCCTGCGACCAGTGTGCAGGGGATGTTTATCTTTTCATGACACGATTGTGGGGCAAGAGAATTGGAGGTATCTGTGGATCGGTCATCGGCCAGAGCTGGGTGTCAGATTGTTCATGTGTCTGGGAAAGGTGGTCATTGAAGAAGAAGTGTTTTACTGCTCTTGTTCTCTTCCTAGATTCCCAGGCCAGCCCAGGTGAAACTGGCTCAGGCTAGGTGGCCAAGACAAGGCTGACCTTCCCGACCCTACCCTACCCTACCCTACCCTACCCTACCCTACCCCGTGGCCAGGCCCAGGCCCAGGCCGGCTTAGGCCACGGCCAGGGCAGGCTAATCTAGCCCAGGCTAAATGGTTCAGGCCAGATTGACCCTCCCCGAGTGTCACTGACCTTCCCAGACCCTGTCCTATCCCAGGCCAAACTGGCCCAGACCCACCACCACTCTGCCACGACACCACCCCACAACCACACCACACCACCACCACACTACACCACCATCACTACCACCACCCACCACACCAATACCACACCCCACCACCATACCACTACAACCACACCACAACCTCACCAGAACTCCACCACCACACCACACACCACCCACCATACCACCACACCACCACCACCACCACCTCTGCCGCCACCACCACCACCACCACCGCCGCCATCACACCAGCACACCACCATAAATTTCGACCCCACACCACCAGAACACCACCCCCAACACAACCACCACAGCACCATCAACACGACCACCACACCACCACCACTACCACCATACTACTACCATTACCACCACATCCTCCACCACCATACCACTAAACACAACAATCACAACTCCACCACCACACCAACAACGCCCCCCCCCCCCCCCTACAAGAATCATCGCCTTCTCTCCCTAGGTTGGGTGTTTCCTTCATCGCCAGGGTTCCATGTAGTATAGTTTCTGATTCTTTCTAGGCTTTAATGTCCTCTTTCCCAGTGTTTTGTGTCTTCAAATTTTCCAGGGTTTGGTGTACTTTACCTTTTCACGACTTGGTGTTTTCTTTCTAGGTTTTAGTGTTTTCTTTCCCAGGGTGTAATGCCTGTGTCTTTCCTAGTTACAGTCTTCTCTTTCGTATGATTGCCATGGATGTTCTTGTTTCCAGTGATGTCGCAGGCCTCATGTTTCAGGGATCTGGAATGTGGACGCATGTTTTCAGATCTTTGGGGGTTTGCTGCAGAGCTGCTAGGAAGGCTTTGATCCTGTTCCAGAACTATTTCCTTTGTGCCCCTGGTTCCTCCTTGTCTGAGCAGTCCACATTTCACAGAAAGACCGACATGGCATTGAGAAGCCTGCATGCGGATCCTTTTATTAGGACTCAGCAACTTTCTTTCACATTAAGGAATACACACGGAGGGTAGCTCTTGCTCCCTCCATAATGAAATATATACGCATGTATTTATTTTTTCATGGGGGGAGCAAGAGTAACCTTGCCTTGTTTAGTACTTACTGTTCACTGCTCTCTGCCTCATTTAAGACCCCCTTTCTACCACAGAATTTACGGTCCTGTTTCTATCCTTGGTTAAGTGTCGTCTCGTATGGCTTAGTGTTCTCCTTTCATTGGGTTTAGCTTTCCTTCTCTTTCGTCTACTTTCATACAGTATTTAGTACTCTTTCATAGAATTTAATATCCTTTCAGAACGTTTTTCAGGGGGTAGAATTTAATAAAGGTTAGGGTCCTCTTTTTTTCACAGAGCTGGTGTTCGTTTCTTTCATAGGGGCTTGTGTTCTCTCCTTTCATAGGGGTTAGAGTCCTCTCCTTTCACAGGGGCTAGTGTTGTGTCCTGTCATAGGGGTTAGCGTCGTCTTGTTTCACAAGGGCTAGTGTTCCCTCCTTTTTAAAGTTTTTGCTTCCTCTTCTTTCACAGAGGCTAGTGTTCTCTTGTTTCTCTCATTTTATAGGGTTTAGCGTCCTCTTCTGTCACAGGAGCTAGTGTGCTCTCCTCTTCTTTGGGCTAGAGTTAATTCATTTCATAGCGTTTGGATTTCATTCGCAGGAGCTAGTGTTCACTCCTTTCGTATGGGCTAGCGTCCTCTTTTTTCACATGGGCTCGTGTTTCCATCTTTCATAGATTCAGTGTAGTGTTCATTCTTGGTGTGTAGTGTCCCCTTCTTTAAGTTTATGCTCTTCCTTTCGTACTGATTTTTATTCCAATCTTGCTTTTTATTGACTCTTTGTGTTGTGTTCTTTCATATGGACTGTTGTCTTTTATTGATGTTTCTGTCATCTTTTCCATGGTCTGTTCTATTTTCTCAGGTAGAATGCCTTTCTTGCATAGAGTTTAGTGTCCTCTTTTCAAAGGGCCTAGTGTCTTTTTTGTGATGACTTAGTGTGTCTCTGTGTCTATCGAAGTCAGTGTCCTTTCGTCCTCTCTATGGTTCTTAGCGCTAGGGTTCAGTATTATCTTTTCGCAGAGTTCTACGGGTTTCTCTTAAAGGGTTCACCATACTTGCATGGCTTTTGTATCCTCTTTCGCACGATTCAGTACCTTTGTCATTATATGATTGGAACTATTCTTTCACAGAGTTTAACATATTTTCTTTCTTACCGAATTACGTCGTCGTACGTCGACTTCTCCTTTCTTAGGGTCTAATGCATCATTTTCTGGAAAATAGTTCTTCATAGGTGTTAATGTTTTCTTTCTTGATGTTTAGTTAGATTTTTTTTCGTAAGTATTTCAACACAGTTTTTTTGTGGCAGGACCAAACAGGAAGCGGTGCCAGTCCGCCAGACGACCACCAGGATCGCAGACCAGGGAGAAGGTGCGCCACTACTTGTTAAAGTAGTGAATTCGGATGTCGAAATAGTAGCAGAACTGTAAAATTTTCATTTTGTTCCCCAATTAAGTAGGTACTTGGAACACCAGTCATACTGTTTCGACAATAAAGATTAATAAAAGGGTGTGTAACGGCTATTTACAACCATCATGGCATTGATCGGTGTCCTTTTTTGTTCTCAAGGGTGTGCATCCCTGCAGAAAAGCGGTCAGATTTTTTTGTGTTAATGGGTTTTAGAAATAATGTTTGGAATTTACCACAGATCCCAGCTCTCTCTAGATATTCTTTCGTTTGTGTGGTAGACGAAATTTCTTCGACAAAAATATCGTTTTAACTGTCCATGTTTTAAAGCAAGATATTCAGATTTCCGCAGAATAATTCTAAATATAATTTTTTATAAGAATTTTACGGATGTTTAAAATATTGTTCACATTTCGATGTTAAACTATGATGGCCCTTTTCTCATAACGTTTTGTTTTTCCCCTCACATCTTCGCCTCTGGCGTGTGTCAAAGTTTTAAGAGCTGGTCAGGTCATGGGAACTGTCGGTGGATGGACATAGTAGCGAATGTCCCCTTAGAGGGATTTAAAAAAAATGGACGTATTCTTGTTTTCTCTTTTTTGTTTTACTTGCTTGTGCTTTCTTTTGCTTGTTGTTTTGTTTAAATTACTGGTGGACCAAAGATATATGGAACACTGATTCCATACTTCTTACTACCAAGCCCTTAGAACCACCATAAATGTCCACGTATTGGCTTTAACATGCACAGACATTCACAAATTGGTAGAAACTCTGTACGTTTCATGACTGAACATTAAGAAATAAGCGAGAGCACTGACAAAAAAAAAAAAAGAAAAAAAAAATTGTGAACATCTGAAAAATGTGCATGAAGACCTGGTACGATCCAGTCTGGCATCCCTGTTCATTTTAGAATCAGTAGTATGATAGGAGGTCTGTTTTCATCACCGAAAAGGAGATTGAACTGCACATCTGTTTTCTTCTCCCTGCTAATATGTGTGATCTTGTTTTGAGACTTCTTTCAATTATTTGATGTAGAGCTTGTTTTCCTAGAAGGGTGGCTGGAGGGGTGTGTCATTTAACAGTGGCGTCAGAATTGGTTAGTTGTGTGGGTTTTTTTCGGCAGAGCTGTAAAGAATAACAACAGCGCATCTTTACCTCCAAATCTGCAATTATATGATGAAAAGGAAACTTGAAGCAGCGCATTTGTTTTATCTGAGTCATTGCTGGTGTAAATTACAATGATCAGGGCATTGATTCAGTATGTGAGAGTGTTTGTTAAATGAAAATGTGTATTTAGATATGAGCTGCATGCATGGATGTATCTGCGGTAATGTTCGTGTGTGTATAATATGTAAGTGTATAAGTGTGTATAACCAGGCACATACGTATGAAGTGTACACTTTTTTCCGAAATTCAGCTTCGAATGAGTGAATATAGACGTTCGTGCGCGCGCATATAAATATATGTACTTGAAACGCACATTGGCTTTAACATGCACAAGTATACACAAATATGCGTCTAGGCACATGCCTGCAGTCACACATACATGCCCTCACGCACGTACATGCGCATACGCAAGCGGGCGCGAGCGCACACACACGCCCACACACACACACACACACACACACACGCACACACACGCACACACACACACACACACACACACATGGACACACGGAAACACACACACACACACACACACGTACGCGTTCACACACACACACACACACACACACACACACACACACACACACACACACACACACACACACACATTGAAGACAACAGCAAGCTTTTACTCGGTTCCCCATAATACATAGCGTAAAACAAAATATAGTCAGATGGGAAAAAGCACAAACTAAAAATGTTTCTTAAACTAAGTTAGTATTGATAAATTGAATGAATCACATTTGTTTGCAGATGGAATGAGGTCTTAACTGAAGACACTGGTTATATATTGACAGGGGCAAGAACTGCTACATCAACGGGGAAAGGAGCTGCTTCATCAACGGACAACGGAGACCAGGCCATGTGAACGAACTCAGTGGATGCGGCCAACCACAAATGGGGGAGTATTGTTGTTGATTTTTCGCTCGTTTCTCTCTCTTTCGTCTTTACACTTCTTCCAGTGTAGCTGTCCCCTTTCTTTCATAGTTATGTGTACTGTCATAGAGTTTAGTCTTTTCTTGTGTACAGTTGTGTTGTCTTCAATCCGAGGATTCATTGTCTTCTTTCCCAGGGTTTAGTATCCCCTTTCCTCACAAATTCTACTGTCTTTTACGGGGGTATTTTCGACACTCACAAGTTTGAATTCTCCTTTCTGCGGCACTAGAATCTTCTTCGTTCTCAGATGCTAATCTTGTTATTCAGGGTTTAGCTTTTTTTTTATTCACGGATGTTTATGTCCTTTTCTTCAGGAACTAGTGTCCCATATTTTCCACAGCTGATGCGCGTCATTTTTTAAAAATATGGTTGTCCTTTCCTAACTTTCTAGTCTTCAGTGATTCTTTCCGTGCATCTTCTTTTCCAGGATTTTGGGTCTTCTTTCTCAAAGTATTATGTCTTCTTCTTTCCTAGGATTTAGTGCCACCTTCGTTCCCAGGGTTTGTCTGTCCTAAGATCACGTGTCTTTTTCCTGGGTTTAGTGCGTGTTTTTTTACCAGGCTTCAGTGTTCTGTCCTTTCCCAGGGTCCATGCCTTCTTTACCAGGCTTTATGCCCACATCGTCCGCAGTACTTAGTGCCTTCTTTATTCCACAGTGTTTAGTCTTTCTTCGTTTTAAGGATTCAGTGCCCTCTTCTTTTCGCCACCACACACACAAACCCACCCCCATTACACCCCCGACCGCAACACAACACCCCACCACATCCTCACCACACCTTTACACACCACAGCACCTCACTACCACACTTCCATTACACCACAAAACACGACACACACCACACTACAACGCACAACATCACCACGCAATAACACACACTACACCACAACACATTGCACAACACAATGCACCACACACACACCACACCACCCCAGGGTACACACCCTGCACCAAACATTCCCACCCCCAACACACCACATCCTCATAAAACACGCCACCCCACACCACCAAAACATCACATAACACCACACCACACCATACCAGGTGGTCGGAATAGCTCAGCGGTAGAGCGCCGGACTCATAATCTTGGTGATCCTGGGTGGTTGAAGTCTCCGCCCGGGCCGTTTCGGTACAGGGGGATTTTTCACTCGGAGTTGGCATTGGTTCTGACTGCATTTCCGTACAGTCTTTGAATGAGACTATAAACCGAGGTTCACAAGAGTGGGGACTCTGATATTTTACACTAAGGCCTGTTTGGTCGTGTGTGTTGAGGTCTGAACTGAAATATGCGTGTCCAACGTTCAGACCTAGGGTGTTTTATGGTCCAGCACTTCGCATTGGTGCTTGTACCGAGGTCTGTAGGAAGTCTTGAAGAGTCTTTTTGGCAGTGGTCGCTTTCGTTTGATGCGTGAAGAGTGTGGTTTTCAATTTGTCATTGTACCGAAAGTGGTCGCTTTCTTTTGATGCGTGGAGAGTCTGGTGTTCATTTTGTCGTGCCACCCCATTTTGTGGAGATCTGCACATTCTGTTACCTCACAGTCTGTCATGGATCGGTGGGGGTCTTCTGTAAGCAGGAACCACAGTGTACGGTGCCTTCTTTGACTGCATCTCTCTGTAGGATACAGCAGAAGGCGTTCAGAAACTTCGACTCCCAGGCGGCTTGTCACTTTGGATGGTGGATTATTAGGACAGGGAGTCTAGTGCAGAGTGGTGGCTTTGGTTAGGCTTTAGTAGCTATGGGGTGGGGGGGAGGTAGGGGTTAGGGGGAGGCCCGTTCCAGCGCATCATTTAGCTCCTGGCAAGACTGAAGATGTGCAGGATGCTGCGGTGTTGAACTTCTGTGTGGATAAGAAACTTCGGCGCCGCGTAGTCAGACACATATACAGAGAAATATCTCTGGCGGAGAGTATTTAGATAAAACGGTGTGAATGGATCGGAATGGCCTCATATCCATTTTGCAGTGGCATCAGCTTGACCGGCTCCTGGGCGTGGGAGCTATCAGGGTGTGGGAACCCTGGGGGTGTCAGAGCTGTAGTTCATAAAGCAGAGTGCCACTGGCCTTCCTGTGTGACACATGGCTGCTCTGGTTTCTGTGACAGTTGTCTGCGGACCAAAGGTACAGAACAGTGGTACCAGACGAGATGCTTCAGTAAAGGCATGCATTTCCTGAAGTGTCTCTTGGGATCCCCTGGTACTGTCTGAGTACCTCTGTTTTGCAGAGAACTTGTCCTGGCGGTCACATCAGCTTGGAGTTCACTCCGGAGGTCTCGTGGAAGTGGCTTCAGTATAGGCCTTAACGTCGGTCGTGTTTCCTGTCGAGGATATCTAAATTTCGCCCCAGAATCGTGGCTGAGTCGCGATTCGTGTTACCAATCGGGTCTCTCTTCCACACGGATCTTTCAACAACGCCACTGCATGCCTTTAGTTCTGTTAGTGACTGGATGTTGTGTTGGATTAGTTAAATAAGTGGGGCTCAGAGGAAGGGGCAGGGGGTACTAAAGAAGCCTGTCTAGAGAAATACGTACATATAGATGTATATGTACATATTTGTCTCTGGTGTAACCATTGCCATTCATTCTGCGCATGATTCCCTGTTCTGGTGATCATCAGTCAGGGTGATTGTTCCCGGGAATCAGAGTTGCTGGCTACCTTCTGTTGTGTTCCATAGATGGATGCAGTTGAAGGAGTTGCTGTGCATCCTGCGACCAGTGTGCAGGGAACGTTTATCTTTTCATGACATGATTGTAAGGCAAGAGAACTGGAGAATCTGTGGATCGGTCATCGGCCAGCTGGGTGTCAGATTGTTCATGTGTCTGGGAAAGGTGGTCATTAGAGCAAGAAGTGTTTTACTGCTCTTGTTCTCTTCCTAGATTCCCAGGCCAGCCCTGGCCAAACTGGCTCAGGCTAGGTGGCCAGGGAAAGGCTGCTGACCCTTCCCGACCCTACCCTACCCTACCCTACCCCATGGCCAGGGCCCAGGCCTAGGCCAGCTTAGGCCCAGGCCAGCCTTGGCCAGTCTGGCCCAGGCTAGGTGGTCCAGGCCAGATTGACCCTCCCGACCCTCACTGACCTTGTCTGACTCAATCTTACCCCAGACCAAACTGGCCAGGGCCACCACCACTCTACCACGACACCACACAACCACGACACCACACCACCACCACCACCACCACCACACCACTACCACTACCACCGCCACCAATACCACACCCACCACCATACCACTACAACCACATCACAACCTCACCACCCCCCACCACCACACCATACCACCACCATACCACCACCACCACCACCACCACCACCACCACCACTCACACACAACCACCACAACACCATAAACACGACCACCACACCACAACACCACCACCCCCAGCACAACTACCGCAGCACCCTCAATACGACCACCACACCACCACCACCCTCCACCACCATACGACTAACACACAACAATCACAACTCCACCACCACACCAACAACGCCCCCCCCCCCCCCCCCACAGGAGTCATCGCCTTCTCTCCCTTGGTTGGGTGTTTCCTTCATCGCCAGGGTTCCATGTAGTATAATTTCCTATTCTTTCTAGGGTTTAATGTCCTCTTTCCCAGTGTTTTGTGTCTTCAAATTTTCCAGGGTTGGTGTACTTTTCTTTCTCAGGACATGGTGACATCTTTTCTAGGTTTTAGTGTTTTCTTTCCCAGGGTGTAATGCCCGTGTCGTTCCTAGTTACAGTCTTCTTTCGTATGATTGCCATGGATGTTCTTGTTTCCAGTTTAGTCTTCTGTTGAACAAGGATACAAAATAGTAGGCACCCGAGTGGATGGTTCAGGAAAGTATCAAATGACCCCTCCAGTGATGTCGCAGGCCTGATGTTTCCGGGATCTGGAATGTGGACGCGCGTATTTTCAGATCTTTGGGTTTTGCTGCAGAGCTGCTTAGGAAGTCTTTGATCCTGTTCCAGAACTATTTCCTTTGTGCGAAACTGGTTCCTCCTTGTCTGAGTAGTCCACATTTCACAGAAAGACTGATATGGCATTGAGGAGCCTGCATGCAGATCCTTTTATTAGGACTTAGCAACTTTCTTCCACAGGAAGTAATACACACAGACGGGTAGCTCTTGTTACCCCCCCCCCCCCCCCCCCCCACCCACGTGATGAAATAAATACATGTTTTTATTTCTCCATGGGGGAGCAAGAGTAACCTTCCTTGTTTAGTACTTACAGTTCACTGCTCTCTGCCTCATTTAAGACCCCCTTTCTTCCACAGAATTTACGGTCCTGTTTCTATCCTTGGTTAAGTGTCGTCTCGTATGGCTTAGTGTTCTCCTTTCATTGGGTTTAGCTTTCCTTCTCTTTCGTCTACTTTCATACAGTATTTAGTATTCTTTCATAGAATTTGATATCCTTTCAGAACGTTTTTTCACAGGGAGTAGAACTTCATAAAGGCTAGGGTCCTCTTCTTTCACAGAGCTGGTGTTCTTTTCTTTCATAGGGGCTTGGGTTCTCTCCTTTCATAGGGGTTAGAGCCCTCTCCTTTCACAGGGGCTAGTGTTGTGTCCTGTCATATAGGTTAGCGTCCTCTTTTTTCACTAGGGCTAGTGTTCTCTCCTTTTAAAGGATTTTGCTTCCTCGTCTTTCATAGAGGCTAGTGTTCTTTTGTTCTCTCCTTCTATAGGGGTTAGTGTCCTGTTCTGTCACAGGAGCTAGTGTGCTCTCCTCTTCTTTGGGCTAGTGTTCATTCCTTTCATAGACGTTGGAGACTTCTTTCGCAGGAGCTGGTGTTCACTTCTTTCATACGGGCAAGCGTCCTCTTTTTTAACATGAGCTCGTTTTTTCTCCTTTCATAGATTCAGTGTAGTGTTCATTCGTGGTGTGTAGTGTTACCTTCTGTAGGTTTATGCTCTTCCTTTTGTATGGATTTTTATTCCTATCTTGCTTTTTAATGACCCTTTGTGTTGCGTTCTTTCATATGGACTATCGTCTTTTATTGATGTTTCTGTCATCTTCTTTTCCATGGTCTGTTCTATTTTCTCAGATAGAATGCCTTTCTTGCATAGAGTTTAGTGTCCTCTTTACAAAGGGCCTAGTGTCTTTTTTGTGATGACTTAGTGTGTCTCTCTGTTTATCGAATTCAGTGTCCTTTGTCCTCCGTATGGTTCTTAGCTCTAGGGTTTAATATTACCTTTTCACAGAGTTCTACGTGTTTGTCTTACAGGGTTCACCGTACTTTCATGGCTTTTGTATCCTCTTTCGAACGATTCAGTGCCTTTGTGATTATATGATTGGAACTATTCTTTCACAGAGTTTAAGATATTTTCTTTCTTACCGAATTACGTCGTCGTACGTCGCCTTCTCCTTTCTTAGGGTTTAATGCATCCTTTTCTGGAATATAGGTCTTCATAGGTGTTAATGTTTTCTTTCTAGATGTTTAGTTAGAATTTTCTTCGTAAGTATTTCAACACAGTTTTTTTTGTGGCAGGACCAAACAGGAAGCGGTGCCAGTCTGCCAGACGACCACCAGGATCGCAGACCAGAGAGAAGGTGCGCCACTACTTGTCAAAGTAGTGAATTCGAATGTCGTAATAGTAGCAGAACTGTTACATTTTCATTTTGTTCCCCAATTAAGTAGGTACTTGGAACATCAGTCATACTGTTTCGACAATAAAGATCATCAAAAGGGTGTGTAACGGGTATTTATAACCATCATGGCATTGATCGGTGTCCTTTTTTTGTTCTCAAGGGTGTGCATCCCTGCAGTAAAAAGCAGTCAGATTTTTTTGTCTGAATGGGTTTTTAGAAATAATGTTTGGAATTTACCACAGATCCCAGCTCTCTCTAGATATTCTTTCGTTTGTGTGGTAGACGAAATTTCTTCGACAAAAATATCGTTTTAACTGTCCATGTTTTAAAGCAAGATATTCAGATTTCCGCAGAATAATACAAAAATATTTTTTATAAGAATTTTACAGATGTTTAAAATATTGTTCACATTTCGATGTTAAACTCTGATGGCCCTTTTCTCATAACGTTTGGTTTTCCCCCTCACATCTTCGCCTCTGGCGTGTGTCAAAGTTTTAAGAGTTGGTCAGGTCATGGGAACTGTCAGTGGATGGACATAGTAGCGATCTCCCCCTAGAGGGATTTAAAAAAAATGGACGTATTCTTTGTTTTCTCTTTTTTTTTGTTTTACTTGCTTGTGCTTTCTTTTGCTTGTTGTTTTGTTTTAATTACTGGTGGACCAAAAACATATGGAACACTGATTCCATACTTCTCACTACCAAGCCCTTAAAACCACCATAAATGTCCACGTATTGGCTTTAACATGCACAGACATTCACAAATTGGTAGAAAACTCTGTATATTTCATGACTGAACATTGAAAAATAAGCGACAGCACTGACATTAAAAAAAAAAACTTGTTAACATCTGGAATATGTGTATGAAGACCTGGTACGATCCAGTCAGGCACCTCTGTTCATTTTAGAATCAGTAGTATGATAAGGAGGGTCTGTTTTCATCACCTTAAATGAGCTTGAACTGCACATCTGTTTTCTCCCTGCTAATATGTGTGATCTTGTTTTGAGACTTCTTTGGTGTCAGTCTTCGTTAGTTCTGTGAGTTTTTTTCGGCAAAGCTGTAAAAAATAACAACAGCGCATCTTTACCTCCAAATCTGCAGTTATATGATGAAAAGGAAATTTGAAGCAGCGCATCAGTTTTTTTCCGAGTTATTGCTTGTGTAAATTACAATGATCAGGGCATTGATTCAGTATGTGAGAGTGTTCGTTAAATGAAAATGTGTATTTAGATCTGAGCTGCATGCATGGATGTATCTGCGGTAATGCGGTATTCAGTGCATCTTCCTTCCGTGCATGTGCATTCTTTCCGTGCATCTTCTTTCCGTCCATGATTTTGGGTCTTCTTTCACAGAGTATCATGTCGTCTTCTTTCCTAGGAGTTAGTGCCACCTTCTTTCCCAGGGTTCTTCTGTCCTAAGATCACGTGTCTTCTTTCCTGGGTTTAGTGCGATTTTCTTCCCCAGGATTTAGTGTTCTGTCCTTTTCCAGGTTCCCATGCCCTCTTTCCCAGGCTTTAGTGCCCACTTCCTTCTCAGTACTTCGTGCCTTCTTTATTCTACAGTGTTTAGTCTTTCTTCGTTCCAAAGGATTCAGTGCCCTCTTCTTTTCCCCACCACAACACAACCCACCCCCATTACACCCCGCCCAACAACACAACACCCCCCACAACACACCCACCACATCCTCACCACACCCTCATCACACCACTACCACATCTCCACCACACCACAAAACATGAGACATATCATACTACAACACACAACATCACCACACAATAAACCACACTACACCACACAACACAATGCACAACACAGTGCTCAACACACACACCACACCACTCCACACCACTCCACAGCACACAACCCCAACACACCACAACCTCATAAAAACACTCCACCCCACCCCATCTGCTGAGCACCTGGAATACAAGCAGAGCACACTTGTTCTGTCCTGCGTTTGGTACGCCTTTGCAAATATTATAGCAACATAACGTGCTGTGGAGGATGAATGATGTGCCAGGTGGTTTTTTTTATGTGTGTACACATAGTATCGTTGTCAGAGGGAGTATGAACAGAAAGATACCAGTAACGGTTTCTATGAATATGTCCTTCATGAAGTATGTTCATGAAGAATGTCTGCATGAGTGTCACATTTCTCTCTCTCTCTCTCTCTCTCTCTCTCTCTCTCTCTCTCTCTCTCTCTCTCTCTCTCTCTCTCTCTCTCTCTCTCTCTCTGCTAAAAAAAAAAAAGCGAAGAAAAGAATGGATGAGGCCTATGAAATGAAAAAAGTTACATGTATATGAAATGAATGAGGAAAAAGGGAATTAAGTAAAAAAAATCTCCTCGAAAAAAGTTGTCATTTAAACATCGTGTGTACACACACACTCTCTCTCTCTCTCTCTCTCTCTCTCTCTCTCTCTCTCTCTCTCTCTCTCTCTCTCTCTCTCTCTCTCTCTCTCTCTCTCTCTCTCTCTGTTAGTGCATCAGGTATATAGTGGAAGGGGGGGGGGTGTCAACATAATGACTGGAATTCCCATTGGTTTTGCTTGTTAATTTTTTGCAACTATTATGAATGTGTTTTTAGCATTGCCAGGAAGTGGAAAAATGTCGCCATTTTTTCTGTGGGCCTTCAGTAAACTTGACACAGCGTCAAGGCTGAAAGGTCATGTTTGACCCCAACATACAGTATTTATCACGCTTTGTTTCAGCGTGTGGAGTGCCAGAATGTTACACTGTGTTTTCTAAAGTGTTTCCGCGCAAATATTCAACAATATATAATATTGAACTAACAGTGTTTTCATTACAGATTATCTGTTTAACTTGTTTATGATAATACAACTAACTTCTTGTTGAACTTTGCAGCCACGACCCTTTCAGACCAGGATATAATACTGAGATCTCACTTTCTCCTCTTCAGGAAGATGCAATAATGATCCATATCAGCTAACGTTTGCATGATAGTTAAGGCCTTAGAAGTAAGAAATACACATCTGCATTACCCTAAATGTCGTGTGTTGCAGACTGAAGTCCATGAGCCATTAGGAGCAGTCACACAAGATGGAGCCCAGAACCAGTAAGAAACCAAGACCAGAAATGATTTCAAACTGTGTATTCAGTGACAGGAGCCTGGCACTGGTGTCAAAGTGTCTGAACCATCAGAGGACCCCCCCCCTACTCAACGTTCCTCTAGTTTGTGCACGAAAGAGGACAGCATGGAGATGCTGACCATGCACAGAACAGTGGGCGATTGCATGGGTACAATGCCTTCAATCTTAAAGATATGAAAGCAAAGTGGCACAGAACATGTTATGGATCTTCTTGTCACAGTGATCACCTTGAGCATGTCAAGGCACGACACCAGAAGGCCTGCCAAGAAGGAGAGAGTCAGCATGTACAGAAGAGGCATGGGCGGCCTTCCTCTGCAGCCACTAGTGTATCAGACTCTGCTGAAAGTGACACTCTTCACTTCACACGTGTGTGAATCACCTGTGTGCTTTTCTGCACGTGCAGAGTGTGTGTGTGTGTGTGTGTGTGTGTGTGTGTGTGTGTGTGTGTGTGTGTGTGTGTGTGTTCGGTATGAATAACACTATCCTTAATGCCAGATACTGGTCTGAACTTTGTACTACTGTACGAGTATGTCTTTCCTTGATAGGCCATTGCAAATTTTACAGCAGCATACCCTGTCGTAGAGAGTCCATGGGTGATAAGCATGTTTTCTCCGTATCTATGTGTGCAGTATATGTGCTCGTTTACCAGTTTCTGTCAAACCTTGTTCTATAATAATATGTTTGGTGTGAGCGAGATTGTTGTCGTTATTGTTATGTTAGTCTTATCAAATTTGGAAGAAACTGACTTCCAAAACCTATGTGATGTCCTGTGGGCTAGAAATGTGTGATCTCAAATATCATTTGTTTACTTTTAATGTCTGGTGTCACTTTGGTTTAATTTAACAGATTAGTAGTCATTATACTGTCAAATATCTGCAAGGGCCTATCACTGATACGCTTTGCAAATATTACAGGAAAAAACAAGATGCTGTTACTACTCCCGAACAAATAGATGTTTTTGTTTGGTCCATGTTTGGAAGTGCGTGTATGTAAATCAGCACGTGCAGATGTGTACGTGTGTGTGTGTGTGTGTGTGTGTGTGTGTGTGTGTGTGTGTGTGTGTGTGTGTGTGTGTGTGTATGTGTGAACGCGCGCGCGCGCGCGCGTCTATGTGTGAGTGTGTGTGTGTGTGTGTGTGTGTATTCGGTATGAATGAGACTTGTTCTTTCAGATGTGTGGTTTGGTTATTAGTCCTAATGACAGTTTGTATTTGCTTATCCTCGATGCCAGATACATTAGTAATCTTTGTGCCACTATATGAGCTATGCTGCTATGTCATCTTTGCAATGGCCTACCCTTGGTACGCCATTGCAAATATGACGGCAACATACCCAGTGTTAAAGAGTCCATGATAAGCGTGCTTTTTTTTCTATCATTGTATGCATTACATGTGTTAGTAGTGTACGTCTGTGTGCGAACCTTGTTCTGTATGTGTGGTGTGAGTGGTATTGTTGACCGTTTTGTTACAACAATTGCATCAAATGTTGAAAATGGATTTCTAAAACATATCAGCCGATGTCTTGTTGGGCTTGAAATGTGTGATCTCAACTATCATTTTTTTCCATTTCAGTGACTGGTGTTAATTTGGTCTCTATTTCAAAGATGAATGGATTTACTGTCAAATATCTGCAAGGGCCTATCACTGACACGCCATTGCAAATATTACAGTAAAGCAGCATGATGTAATTACTCCTTGACAAATAGGTTGTTTTTGCTTTGTCTGTGTTTGGACTTTCATGTGTGCTTATCTGTGTGTGTGTGTGTGTGTGTGTGTGTGTGTGTGTGTGTGTGTGTGTGTGTGTGCACGCGTGTGTGTGTGTGTGTGTGTGTGCGTGTGCGTGTGTGTGTGTGTGTGTGCGTGTGTGTGTGTGTGTGTGTTTTTTCAGTATGATTGAGAATATCCTTAATGCCAGATACTGGTCTGAACTTTGTACAACTGTGTGAGTTATGCCTTTCCTTTGTAGGCCATTGCAAATATTACAGCAACATACACTGTCGTGATGAGTCCATGGGTAATAAGCATGTTTTCTACGTATCTATGTGTGCAGTATATGTGCTCGTCTACCAGTTTCTGTTAACCTTGTTCTATATGTTTCGCGTGAGCGAGATTGTTGTCGTTATTGTTATGTTAATCTTATCACATTTGGAAGAAAATTGATTTCCAAAACATATCTGATGGGCTGGAAATGTGTGATCTCAAATATCATTACTTTTAATTTCTGGTATCGTTTAGTCTTTATTCAAAAGACCACTGGTTTTACTGTTGAATATTTGCAAGGGCCTCTCACTGATACGCCTTTGCAAATGCTACAGTAAAGGAAAATGCTGTTACTACTCCCGAACTAATAGGTTGTTTTTGTTTGGTCCGTGTTTGGATGTGCACGTCTGTAAATTAGATCGTGCAGACAGTGTGTGTGTGTGTGTGTGTGTGTGTGTGTGTGTGTGTGTGTGTGTGTGTGGTTTGGTATGAATGAAACTTCTTCTTTCAGATGGATGGTTTGGTTACCAGTCCTAATGACAATTTGTATTTGCTTATCCTTATTGCCAGATACTTCAGTAACCTTTGTGCCACTATATGAGCTATGCTGCTGTCTCATCTTTGCAATGGACTATCCTTGGTACGACATTGGAAATATGACAGCAACATAGCCTGTTTTAAAGAGTCCATGATAATCTTGTTTTCTTCATATCAGTGTGTGCATTATATGTGCTAGTGTACGTATGTGTGCGAAACTTGTTCTGTATGTGTGATGTGTGAGTGGCATTGTTGACCGTTTTGTTAGAACAATTGTATCAAATATTTGAAGAAATGGATTTCTGAAACATATCAGTCGATGTCCTTTGGGCTGGAAATGTGTCATCTCAACTATAACTTTTCCCCCATTTAAATGACTGGTGTTAATTTGGTCTTTATTTCAAAGATGAATGGATTTACTGTCAAATATCTGCAGGGGCCTATCACTGACACGCCCCTTAATGCCAGATATGGTCTGAACTTTGTACTACTATATGAGTTATGCCTTTACTTGGTAGGCCATTGCAAATATTACAGCAACATACACTGTCGTAAAGAGTCCGTGGGTGACAAACATGTTTTCTTCATATCTATGTGTGCAGTATATGT
>JADBJO010023036.1:0-10000 GCA_016801955.1 Conus betulinus
GGCAGTGTGGTCAGCAAAGACGGAGGTACAGATGAGGATATCAAGAGCCGCATCAATAAAGCCAAGCACACCTTTACTACGCTACGGCCTATCTGGAATTCCTCTGCCTCTCACTCCACAACAAGATCAGAATCTCAACTCAAATGTGAAATCTGTTCTTCTGTATGGTTCTGAAACGTGGCGAACAACAAAGACAAACACCCACAAACTCCAAACATTATCAACAGATGTCTGCGAAATATTGTGAACATCAGATGGCCAGATGTTATTACCAAACACAGAAACTGTGGAACAAGACCAAGCAAGTTCCAATAGAATTAGAAATCAGAAAACGGAAGTGGGGATGGATTGGCCACACCCTCAGAAAGTCTCCATCCAACATCACAAGACAAGCCCTTGAATGGAACCCTCAGGGCAAGAGAAAAGTGGGAAGACCAAGGCAGACATGGCGAAGGAGTACCGACGCAGAAGTGAAGGCCGCCGGAATGACATGGGCCGAGCTGAAGAGGATTTCCCGAAATCGTGTCCGCTGGAAGAGTGTGGTTGCGGCCCTATGTTCCCCAGGGAATTCAGAGGACTAAGTCAGGTCATTTGCTAGATGGTCAGATTCTGAATATAAACAAAAAGTTAAATTCCTGGGGATATTTTCAACTCCTAAGCTGAACTGGGAAACGCATCAACATTTAGAAAGAGAGGGGGTTAGTTACCGCCAAAGACATTGACAAACAAAGCACAGGAGAAACACACGATGCATTTCGACCTCTTGGGTCTTCTTCAGGCGAAAAAAAAACCAGATCACATTTAACATTTAGGATAGTACAAACAAAGAACGAAGAGAGACTTATCTGTTGTCCATGTGGTAGGAAGAATGGCCGCCAGACAGAAATTTTGCTTCGTTCTCTGCCATCAGGCACTCCATTTTGAAACTGGGAAACGCATGTTAAAAAGTTGATAGATAAAACAGAAAAAGATTAAACCTTCTTAAAATTGTATGTTGTCAAACCATGGGGTCACTTCCACACGGTCTACAGCTTGTTGTAGTGTGGGAACTTGTGTACCTCTATGACCCAGAGCGCTATGCCAGTGGGAGCGTATGCTCCTAGTAGGGCCACCCAAGCTGGACAGGTCGAGGCGTTGAGGTCAGACTAATGTAGATCAACTCTCCCGGAGGTTTAACGGGTTTGTGTAGAGCTACCCCCCCTTCCTAGTAAAAAAGCAGTTACAGAAGCATCGACAACATCAAACCAAGACAATCACCTTGGAGAGGACGGGTCTCCTTCCTGGAGACTTATGACGTCAGGCAGTGAAAGCCAAGAGTAAGCTGCAAAACTGACAAGCCACCATGATTTCCTTTTTTGCCCTGACCAGCTCCTAATCAGACTTCATTTTTCTGTGGCTCGATTCGGAAGACCGAGACCACACAGTACAGCTTCATCTACTTTGTGGGTGCGTTTCCTGAGAGTGTTGCTCAAATGTTCTGACCAACATTGCAGGTGTCTGTATATTTCAGGCCTGGTTGATTCCGGGATATATTATGAAAGTAAGTTTAGAGTACAGCCTTGTCGGGCAGTCTCAGACCGGAATATGTCTCAGATGGGAATGAAAATCTATAGAAGCTTCTAATCATCCTCATCCCCATCAATGAACATTAAACAAGTCTCATTCTGTAGCCCTTTATGCCCTGCTGTCATAGTGAACTCAATTTCGATCTCCTCTCCACGCCTGTGGCCTTTGTTTGATTCTGTCAGGGATCACTGGTATCAGCAAGATCACGGGGTTGTTGAGGGAGGAACCTGAGGGCGCCCTCTGGAGGGAAAGTTCACTCACGCCCGCTCTGCAATTAAGCAATTATCATCGTCAGTCAGGAGCTTAGTAGGTGGTGTCTTGCGCATGTAGGTCAGCACAGGCACAGCTGAACACTACGGGGGTGATTTGGCAGAGTGCAGTGTCTCCTCCAGTGGGTTGCATCTCAACAGCTTGATATTGGCTGCTCCCTGTGGATTGGTGGTGGTGGGGGGCTGCATCAGGCCAGGCCAGGCTGTGGCTGTCGATGGGTGTATCAGAATGAGCGGCGTAGGTGCAACGCCACTGAGGTGGCAAAGAGGATGGGACAGCGAAAAAAAAAAAAAAAAAAAAGAAAGAAAAAAAAGAAAAGCTGCAGTAAGCCAAATGTTGCTCTTGGTGCACCATGACCATAGTTCAAAGGTCATCGGATTGCAAGCATCTGAATGGCTTGTACCAATGTGCCTAATGCAAGACACACAAGCTGTGTTATACACATCAATTTGACATGTTTTTCCTTTGAATTTCTCTTGAAGCAACTGCAACGTTAGGAAAGCAGCTTTCTATTCCAGGATATTTATGTGAGACAATTGACATACGACTGCCCTCCTCCTGATAATACTCCCTCACATTCACAACCCCAACCAGTGAGGCTTGCATCAGATGTGACTGTGATATCAGGTTCACTGGTGCTGATGCCATTCAATGCCTGGTTTTCATTAGCAATCCACCAATGCAGCACAGCTTAGCTGTCAACAATGTCATGGTTTGGTCAACATCCTCCAGCTTTTCTTCAAAGCCTGGATGTTTTCTGCTTCTAAACATCCATAATGGAAAACCCCATGTTTGACTGCTGCAAGCTGGCAATAATCTTCCTCATAGCCTGAGCAACATGTCTAATTGGCATAGACTGTGTAGCAGGCTTGCCCAGCTTTCTTTCTAGACTTTTAAAAAAATCTCTCAGAAGTGAGTTGAACTGTCATTGTTTCAGAGTCATTGCTAACAGCCAGGCTGTGATTGTGTTTGGATGGTTTCAGCTCTGACTTTGTTGGGTGTATCAGAAATCCTAATCTTTAAACGACCTATAGTTCATATTAGAGAGCAGTGGCTGCAAAGACAGAGTCAGAAGCAATATTAGCAGCGAGATTAGTGGCCGAAGAAAAGTGGAATCAGACACAAGAATCACGCTTGAAAAAACAGTAGGTTGAGATTGACCATGAACAAGAAAAAGAACGCAATTCAAAACAAACCAGCAAAGAGAGCAAACAAACCAGTCAACAACAAACAAAAAGAGCGCGAAACTGAACGCCTGAAATTTAGCGAAGATGGTGATGCTAAACAACACAAATTAGAATAGAACTTGAAGCTTAACAACAAAGACTGAGAGGAAAACATGCATTTTAAACCTGGTCCCTCCACCCGATCTCGCCCCTCCTTCCTCTCAAACCGTGGGCCCCCAGCAGGTTCCACACTTTCCTCATTGTAAAGAGACTGTTGACAAGACTGTTGGACTCATGTTCCGTATTGAAGCCCATGCTATTTTGTGCAGATGGGATTGTGATGAGTGGGCCATCCATTTTGCTCCCTGTCTCCACGTCCTTTCCTTTTACCATGCCCTCTGTGCTTCAGGGCCTGCCCTTTATGATGCCCTTAGGTAACACTTTCTGGCCGAGTTCCAGTGCACAGCTCACGCCTTTCGTGAAAGGTTTCGCCAAGCTAGACCACACTCAGGTGGATCATTTTCTGCTTGTCTGGCTAGGCTCAAGATCACTTCGATAGGTGAACAGCCTTGTCGGATTTAACGCCATGTTTTTTCGGGTGCTCCATTACTCATCAGGGGGATAAGGTTTTACATCCGGTGACTAAAGATCTGTTTTGTTTATTGTTTTGGCCACAGAAAAAAAAACTTTTAAAATGTACATGAAAAAGCCCCAGTTGTTAAATCTTACATAGAAGTTTGACCAAATAAACATGAGGACAAAATGTTGAAGAGGGACAACTGTTGTAGAGGTGAATTGGAGACCATCTCAGGATTCCACTACCCCCAGGTGATGCTCAATCAAATTTGCAAAGGCTGTGCATACACTGCTGGGTGCACGACATCAAACTCTGGGAGAGACTACTCAGGCCAGTCTGCTCGTTCTCCCTCCCTCTTCACGTCATTCAGTCTCTCCTTCTTCCACTTCTCATAACCCCTCTGGAACTGGAACTGGCAGAGATTATGAGACGTTCATTCTTCAGATCAAGGTGGTCAAGGTAAACAGTCAGACAAGTGCTCAGTGGTGTGCCATGTATGTGATGGGGGTGAATACTGCCTGCCACAGTGTCCTTCCAGCGAATCGTGTGCGAAAACTGTAGTACGCATGGTCCTACCTCCAACTGGTGTGGCTAAGCACTGGGTATGCTGAATCCACACCAGGGTAAGAGAACAATGAATGAGCCGTCGTGATATTGGTCGTACAATGGCTGGATTTCATAAATCTTTGGTTCCTGTTGACTGCTTTTTTTGGTAACACACACTGTTTCCTATGACAGTAGATGCATGTACTATCCATGTAGGCTTTAAGAAAAGAGATATAATTTCAATTTCATGCAGTACTTGCGCAATTCATGGGTCTCTTGACGATGATCTCCATTGCCAACACAAACAGTGTTGGATAGTTATTGCTTTGCTACACCAGCTTCTGTATTTATCCTGCCTGTTGTGTGCTATTTTTAAATACATAATGGAGAAGCCATAGAAATACATAGAAACCTAGGAACCAACATACATTTTACTCATACAGGCAACTAGCACTTATCCACTTGTCTAAAATCATGAACACATATGAACACGCTTGCACAGTCTACGCGTACACGATTTCATACAAGCGTGTATCATTACTTCTAAAATAGGTATGTTATAGTAGGAAATGCGACAACTCATAAATTGTGAAAGCAAAAACCTAAAATCTTCATTAATTAGCACACACACACACACACACACACACACACACACACATATATATATATATATATATATATATATATATATATATATATATATATATATATATAAGTACCGAGCACCATTCCAGCAACTTACAGAGCAGCTTGGTGTTGCAATGACTGCAAGAAATATTCAATTATAAACAAACCTTGCTCTTATGTCTTAGATTGAAGAAATAGGGGGAGATAATCATTCATGTCTGCAGTATTAGGTAATTCTGCCTAACTAACAGTATGAGCTTGAGTGGGTGAATAGAGAATAATAAATGCTTCTCAAAATGAGCCTTTAGCAAGCTTATAGTCTCCAAGGGGAGACAATCTCCAATGGGGAGGAAACTCACTAGCATATAACTCTCCTAGTCAGACACTAGTATTTCGAAACCTGATTGTTTCTCCTCAGTGGCCGTGGAAAGTGGTAACTTGACTCCTCTGCCTTTTCGATTTTAAGAAGAATGCTATCCAGAAAAAGCCTGGTGTGCAATACCGTAGTATGTTTGTTGAGTTTTCAGAAAAAAAAAAACCCAAAGGTGCCACCTTATATATATATATATATATATATATAGTTTTAAATATAAGGTATTAAAAGGGAGTTAAAAACTACACAGATCTGTTTCGAGCGCTTGCTCTCTTCAGGATGGTTTAGTATCACCCACTGCCGATGTTATATAGGCTGATGTGCGAGTTGGCTGCACGTGTATTTCAATTTTGTTTACAATTGTATTTGCACGTGCGGGTTGGGTGCATGTGTAGCTTGGTTCTCAAGTTATTTGTGGTTCAGAGTTTTTTAGTGTTTTGCTAACAACGATTTCCATTTGTGCCTATATATATATATATATATTCAGATTCAGATTCAGATTCAGAAAACTTTATTATCTCTCGTTACAAGAGAAATTACATTTGTGACCGCTGCCCTAAAAGTTAAGTCTTGTGTACTTTGTTCGTCAATGTCCTCGGCGGAAACTAACCCCCACTCTTTCTAAACTTTGCTTCGTTCTCCGCCATCAGTTGCTCCATTTTGAAAAGTTAAGACATACATATTTATAGTTACAAACGTGACACTGGAAATTGAAATTACTTACAAACAATAAAACATGCGTGTAACACCAAAATGGGAATTTCAGTCTTTCTCTTTTTGGTAGTGCAAATAAAGTACGCACTCAGCCACTCATGATTATATATACATAAATGTGTGCACGTATGAGAGAGAGAGAGAGAGAGAGAGAGAGAGAGAGAGAGAGAGAGAGAGAGAGGTGATATATATATATATATATATATATATATATATATAAGGTGATATATATATATATATATATATATATATATATATATATATATATATAACAAATTTGTTTCGAGCACACAGCTCTCTTCAGGATGATTTTTTGGGTCGCCTACCACTGGTGTTATAAAGCTTGTAGGGCCCAGTGTCACTGTTTGCACGTGCGGGTTGGCTGCATGTGTTTTTTAGGGTTTCAGGTTGTTATTCAGGGTGCGTTTGCTGACAACGATTTCCATTTGTGCCTGCAGTTGTTTACTATTTCTACTTTAGTATTTAGAGTTGCTAAGTGTGGTTTACATAATATTAAATCATTTTTCTGTTGAACATAGGTTGCATCTTTTTGAAATATTATTGTACGGTGATGCCCTTTTCATGATTTTCCAAGATATATTATAGTTCATTTTTTGTATCTTTAAGTCTCCAAATGTATTTGCTCAGTTCTGTTTGGTTTTTGTGTTTTTTCTTTATTGAATGACTGTTTATGGTTTGCATATCTAGTTTTGAAGTGGTTTTCAGTAATCCCTATATATGTTTTCTTTTTCATTTTCTGATGTCACAGTGGCTTGGTATACAATGTTATTATAGAGGCATTTGTTGCTTAAGGGACGCTGTTCTTTTTTTTAGTGCAGTTGCAAGATTTCCTTTCTTCACCCTTCTTTACTGTGTTGCTTTTTCATTTTGTTGGATGAATCAATTGTGTTTTTAAGGTTAGGCATGCATGAATATGATAGTGTTTGATGGTGTTTTGTTGTTGAATATTTTGGACAGTTTTTGTGTGTTCTTTTGGGAATGATGTTGTCAGAATTAAAAAAAAAACTTTTCCCTTGTTTTGTTTTTTACTCCTCCATCATATCGAGGGTTCTACCATGTGATTTTCCTTTTTCCTGTTTTCTTGTTTTTGTTCATGTTGTTATCTGGGCTGTAGTGTAGTTTGTAGTTGTAACCAATTTCTTTCAACGCCTCTTGGTATTCTGCTGCTGCGTTGTTGAATACTCTTTCGTTACATGACAAATTAGATAATCTCTTGTTTTATGCCATTGGGTTTAGTTTTTAGTATGGATGGTGGGTGGTTACTTTTGATGTTTACATGAGTGGATGTATCATTAGGTTTCTTGTATGGTTTATATATGTGGTTGTTGAGGTCAAGCGTTATGTCTAAGTAGTTCACTACCTTTTTATTTGCTTCGATGGTGATTTTTAGGTTTTGATTTTGGAAGATTTTGCACAGTTCTTTGTTCTTGTTTTTCAATGGTTCTTGGATTGTTGGTTAGTGCAGCGAGGCCGTCATCTCTGTATAGTCCGACTTGCTTTCCGAGTTGTTTCTGGCTGTTGGATAGCATGAACAGTCCGACCAGTTCGCATGTGTTTCGGCACCGTCGCACGATCCCATGGTCACATCAAATGTTGAGTTTTTGTTCGTTTTCTTGATCCTGGTTTCATTTTTGCTATGGAGTAAAGAGTTTTCTTGGTGTGAAGAATTATTTCCATTTCTGACCCTTGTTATGTCTGTGCGTCTTTATACACCTTTTCTATCATGCAAAAACTTTCCCCCGTTCCCCAAGTGCCCCAAAATGCCACAGACTAAGCCCCAGTACATTATCCCCCATACCCCTGACCCTCACACATCCACATACACAAACACACACTCTTACACACACACAAACTCACTCTCTCTCTCTCTCTCACTCTCTCCTCTCTCTCTCTCTCTCACACACACACACACACACACACACACACACACACACACAACACACATACACACACACACACACACAGACACACACACACACACACCACACACACACACACACACACACACACACACATCCCCAGACACCTTCCACTCCCCCACCTGCTAGGACATACACATACATCCCCAGACACATACATACACACATCCATCACTCACATGCACCCCACCACCACCACCACACACACCACACACACACACACACACACACACACACACACACACACACACACACACAAACCGTGTAGTGTACACCTACACCTACACACCCCACCACCCACACACACACAATCAAAGATGCATACACACACACACACACACACACACACACACACACACACACACACACACACACACACACACACACACCACACACACACACACATACACACTTATTAAGCACTACTACTGGAACTGGATCCTGTTACGGAGTATTGAACAGATGTCCAGTCTGGTGTTCAGACCGGCAAAGACTGTCCCGATATTAGTCATCCACCATGTTTCTTTCTTATCTGCTCTTTCGTCCTCTACACAGTCTATGGCAAATATTTCGACGTCTGAGTGTAGGTCTTCAGATGGGCGCTTCAAAGTATTCATGTGGTGGGGCCACTTGGCATTTGTTCGTCTTGTTTAATTTGATGTCCGATTTGTGACCAGTCCATCTCTGCTTTAGATTTCTGGTAGAACCAACATACCAGGCGTATTGATGGATCTTACACTGGACGATGTACACAGTGTTGGGGGTTGTGCGGCCCAGTGTTTTCCTAATCTCCCATCTTCTTTTTGTCCATAGGGATATGAATCTCTCGATGTCTATGGCATGGGCACAAGTGTCGCATCGCTTTGCTTGGCACTTTGAAAAAGCCTGGTTTCGACTCTGGTCCATGTTGAACAAAACGGCGGGGGATTGTGGGTTTGTATATTTGCCCCAGGTTTCACCTGCGTCTGTCAGCTGCGATCAAGTTTTGGGTGGGAATATTTTCCTGTTTTTCTCTATCTACGTAGAGCAGGTGGAGATTCTCCCTTATGATTTTTGACTTGGGAGGGTACCGCGGGTCATACGTTGTCACCCAGGCATGTTTTTTTTTTTTTTTTTTGCTCTTGCCCTTCCTCGGCTTAAAAAGTGCTTCGCTGCGATTCACCTGAGCCCCTCTGGTTAGTTCTTTTGGCTTTTTTTTTCGGTCCCATCCAGACAGCTCAAAATAGCTGGTATATTCCTCCATGCGTTTATCCAATGTCAGGTCATCACTACACAGCATTCACAGTCTGGTCCCCACGCTTTAAAGACTGATGGGGCATGGCAGCTATCTAGGGGGAGGTATGAGTGAGAGTGTTTGCTAAAGACGTCTGTGTGAATACTCCCATTTACAATCCTTAGCTGAATATCCAGGTAGTCAACCTCCGTGCCTGTCTTGATGTCCATTTGATGGATGGAGGTGGGGGGGGGGGGGTGGGGGGGGGGGGGGGGGGGTGGAGGTCCTGGAGAAAGGCTTCGAAATTTGTTGAGTCTGCAGTGTTGGGAAGTAGTTCGTTATTCCGTCATCCCGGAACCGGCTCCAGTCTAATTGCCTCTTCTGGTCATCAGTGGGGGCTGAGAACAGGTCAGAGAGGAGCGGAATAGGGCGGGGTCTCCGCGAGTTTCTGGTCCAACTTACCCATGAACACATCAACGAAATCACAGGCAGGAGGTGGTCTCTTGGCTATGCCATGGTTAGGTCTAGCATAGATGGTGCCACTCCCATCGGTGTGTTGGCTGACATTGTTATCCAGTGACAGAGAAAGAGCTTCCATGACGCAGTTCGTGGGAACTCCAGGGGAGTGGTGTGTTTCAATAGGAGCTCTTTTGTGGCAGGGATGCCCATGTCGTAGTTGACGTTGGGGTACAAAGACACTACGTCACAAACAGTAAAGCAGTCAGAGTCAGGGAGAGGGGCTAGAGTTGTGTTGATCTTGTCAACCTTTTGAAGGATTTCCTTTGTGTCCATTACTTGGCAGGGGTAGGTGTTGGGTGAGGTGGCTGATGCACAACTGCACAAATTTGGAGTTAGGTTGAATTGGAGTGCCGCAGCCTGTCAGTAGCAGTCTGGTTGGGTAGGGCTTAGCTTTATGGGGTTTTTTATGAGAGGCTTGCATTTTCCTGGGCGACTTGTCGAGATATTGGTGATGTAGTGGGCCATTTCCTCATTAATCCCTCCATTTTT
>JADBJO010023036.1:15000-27072 GCA_016801955.1 Conus betulinus
GGACTCTCTAAACACGCTGGCATCATCCCACTGATAAATACGCACCAGCGCACACACACGTTTACAGTATGCGCCTGGGTGCTCTGATTCCATAAACAAGGAAATAGTTATAGAGATATTTCAGGACTAACTCAATCGCCAGCAAATCAGCTATAGAGACGTTTCAAAATTGACTCCATCGAAAACAAAGTTATAGAGAAATAAGAACTAACTCCATTGGGGGAAAAGTATTAGAGCTATCAGAGCTATTGCATATATGTATAAAAAAAACCCTGCTGCTTTCACCTTTATTTAGTTGGGAAACTTTGCGCTGTTAATGGTGAATGTCTTAACGATGAGAAGATCATCGTTCTTCCCGGTGATTTCAGTATTTAGTTGGAAAACTTTGTGCTAATAATGGCAAATGTCTTAACGATGAGAAGATCGTCATTCTTCCCGGTGATTTCAGTATTTAGTTGGAAAATTTGTGCTGATAATGGGCGAATGTCTTAACGATGAGATCATCGTTCTTCCCGGTGATTTCAGTATTTAGTTGGAAAACTTTGTGCTAATAATGGCGAATGTCTTAACGATGAGAAGATCGTCATTCTTCCCAGTGATTTCAGTATTTAGTTGGAAAACTTTGTGCTGATATGGCAAATATCTTAACAATAAGAAGATCATCATTCTTCCAGGTGATTTTGGTATCAATGTACGAATATGGCGGCCATTCTGCGTGCAGTCAGCACTTCTTTTCATTTAAATCAGTTTTATAGGGTCTCACCAGAATATTGACGACTACTTTCACATCATCAGAACATATCTTAACTGTAACAAACACATGACACGATACCCATCGTATTTCATTATCAAGAATGTACGAGACAGGTATAATTGTCAACTGCCTCGTCGAGTCCTACATCAATGGTTCTGCATCAATGGTTTCTGCAACACACACACACACACACACACACACACACACACACACACACACACCGCTTCCCAGCAGAATTCGTAGTACACAGCTAGAAAAAAAAACTGCTTCTTCTCAAAACGCAAAAATCTAAGGATTTCTCCTTGAGTTAAACTTTTTTTTTTTTTTTTTTTTTTTTTAATAGTCGTTCCCCCATTGATGTCAGCTCATAGACACTACATGCATGTGCACGCACCTTTGACTGTCTGTCTGCCTCTCTCTTATCTTCCCCCTCCCTCTATCTCTATCTGTGTGTGTGTGTGTGTGTGTGTGTGTGTGTGTGTGTGTGTGTGTGTGTGTGTGTGTGTATGTGTGTGTGTGTGTGTGTGTGTGTATGTAAGAGAAAGAAATCATTCGCCTGTGGCTTAGTTAGGCGACGTCAAGTGATGTGACGTGAGTGTGTTGGCGCGCATTGCTAAGCCAGGTCAGTCTGACGCCGATGTTGAGCAACACGTGCTTCACGCTGCAAGTAGCTTCAGACCAGACATTGACAGACTAATTTGGAACAGGGGAAGTCTCTACGATCTGTGGTGTACTGTCTGTTGGGTTGCATGATCATGTGAATGTAGTGTGTGTGTGTGTGTGTGTGTGAGGAGGACACGAGGTAAGTCTGAGCTTTTTCCTACTTTTTTTTTTTCTTGAGGACGAATTTTTCATTGACGCTTCACTTCATTAGTATGTTTACTACATAAGGCAACATCATTCTGCAATCTACTCTCTAGCATTCATGTGTTGTTTTTTTTTCAAAACTCTGATATATTACTGAATCTTTGTTGTATTTAGCCTGGTTTAATTCATCGTTCTCTCAAATCTAAAAGGAAAGCAACTGAGGTTATGCACAGGAATTTCCCCTATCGCCACTGAGCATCATCACAGAGAGAAGGGTCCCCTGAGGGGAATAAGAAAGTGAACAAACAATCCTCTGAGGATGAAGATAGTTTACAAAGCAGGATGAAAAATTTTGAGAAAAATTAGAAAAGAAAGATTCAGCGCACTGATTACCACGCTTTCCTGCTTTGAAGATAAACTTGGTGCTGCCCTAAAGGCAGAAAGCAACCAAGGGAAAGGTAAGAAACGAGAAATATAGATGCCACACCCAGAGGTGGCAGTCGCTTGCGAAAAACGCCACTCGCATGCTGACTCCTTGAGCAGGTGAGATTCATATAGGAATAGTTCCAAACACAGCTCGTCTGAACTATAAAAAGGAATAGCAAAGAAAGTTCTAGTTCCGAGAAAGAGTTGGCTGATAAGGAGTTCATTTCAATAACATTTTCCTGATGAGGACATGTAGAAAAATATTGAAAATGAGTTTTAGGAAAAAAACAAATGGTAGAAGAGGTAGGGTCCTCCTTTGCAAGAGGTGATAAACAAATATCTGAATAAAAGACACAGTGACATCAAAGTTAAAGAAAAGCTTGACAAAATCAAAAGACCTGAAAATGTTGACAATTTACAAGTCCCCTGCTGTAAACACACAAGTATGAAAGAAAATTCCAGCCTCTGCTTAAGAAAGTAGATCTGAAATAGGCTCAGATTCAAAGAGCCATTGTCAAAGCTGCTACTGCCATTGTCAGCAGCACTCAGTTTGCGCTCCATGCTGATAGCAATGGCACAAGTACAGCAGACAAACAACTAAAGAAAGCCGTCTCTGACATGCACTCTGATGCATTTTTTTCTGCTTGGCCATGCCTCTTTAGACTTATACCAAGAGGCACACACGTTTTATGCCTGTTCCTTAGCAAGGAGTTTACTGCACTATGCACTGATTTTGTGCCTGTTACAAGCCAGTTAATTAGGCGTGACCTTGCTGGCTCGCTGAAAGAGGTCAGACAAATGGAAATGATAGGTTCAGCTGTGACTGGAACGAGTGGGGTGTGGACACACAAGCACTAAAGGCCAGCACCTGAGAGGTGTGGTTATGTAGGCCAGACTAATGGCGCCAAAGAGGGTGCACACACAGGAAGCCCTGCTATGGCAACCAGTAAGTGACAGGCATGCTCGCCCATCTACCCTGTTCTCAGACAGAGAAGCTGAGGTTTCTTCTTTTCAATTGGCAGAATAAAACAAACAGTCAGTGAAAACTGGAAAAGGCTGACAAACGATCTCGACAACTGTTCTCTACACACACCTACACATTGCGAACATAGATAGCCAGGCAAACAAGTTAACTTTCTACTTTTATTTGTATATATTCCAAAGAAGATTTTTAAGCAGATACTAACTACAATCACTCTTTAAAAAACCAAGTTTATTCAAACCCAACCAACACAAAAATATAGGAATAAACAATGGAACAGGAATTCAGGGATTCAGGAGGAAGAAAAACACAATTGGGAATCAATGCCAAATAATCAGTAGATAATTACGAAAGGGTGGTGGCAGTAAACTGTAAAAGGGCCAAGCATATATCAAGCAATGAGACATGAACAATAACAGAATATTAAAAAAATGCGTTTTCTTTTTTTTTTAAACACTAGGTATTCACAACAACCAACATTCTTTTCTTTAAAAGAAAATGGTTCAGGACAGTCATTTACACACTCACTCATTCAGGAGAAAAGAACCGTAAGAATGCTGAAGAAGCAACAAAATCCCCTAGTAAAGATAGAAAGAGAAATAATCACAAAGCGAGATAATGAAGGTAATGAAACCAAACCCCACAAAGGAAGGAAGAACTAGGCCCTCGTATCCCCAGAAACTATACAAAAGAAGTATCCTGTTACGCTGGAGATGGGAAAGAAATTAGACACAGTCATACAACAAAACAATACAGCACAACTGAATTGCTCAACAGGAAAGTCTGTCAGTGTTACCTATCCTTAATAACTGGGGCAAGCTATAGGGGCACAAAGAGAAATCCTACCACTAAGACAATTTTGAATTTAATAGCCAAAAGAAAGTTAAAACTACGGGGTCACCAGATGTTACAGATGGTGTGTGGTGCGTGTTTTACTGTCTGACTCTCACTTGAAGACGTTTGGATGCGTGTACGACTTTTCTCTACACACACCAACACAACACGAACATAGATAGCCAGGCTACAAGTTAACTTTCTACTTTTTTGCTTTAGCTGCCTAAATCATCAAATAAAAAATAAGTGCATAATACATATAAGGACAATCAGGTATATCAATTAGTTTTACGCCACGACCAGAGGGCGCACAATGACACTAGATGCTATAATGTCACATCAAACCAAGCTGGCACCTACAGTAGTGTCATCACAAACAGTCAAATCAAAAACAAGTGCATAATACATACAAGGACAATCACGTATATCAATTAGTTTACGCCACAAACCAGAGGGCGCACAATGACACTAGATGCTCTACTGTCTCATCAACCAAGCTGGCACCTACAGTAGTGTCACTGCAAACAGTCCATCTGCTTGGCCACATCTGACCCTATTCACACAGTCCTCACACAGTTTTAAAAACCACTCACGGGCACAGTTTGTGGAGTCTTGCCAGGGACTCCCACACAACAGAAAGAACACACGTCGACTTGATGGAAAACGAAGCTGCTCACGGGTGTAGTTCGTGGAGTCCTTCCAAGGACTCCCCACACAACGAAAATAAGTCGTCGTCCCGACAAACACCTGAAGCCCTGACACGCTAGCTCGTTGCTGACCTCACAGACAGCCTCTCCATACCCCCCTGGGGCAGAGAAAGCAGCTGGATTCGGTCTGTACCCCACAACCGGTTGGCAGCATTCACGCGATGTCTACTGACCGCTCAGTCAGCCTCTCCATACCCCCCTGGGAAAGCAGCTAGGTTCGGTCTGTACCCCACAACCGGTTGGCAGCATTCACGCGATGTCTACTGACCGCTCAGTCAGCCTCTCCATACCCCCCTGGGAAAGCAGGTGGGTTTGGTCTGTACCCCACAACCGGTTGGCAGCATTCACACGATGTCTACTGACCGCTCAGTCAGCCTCTCCATACCCCCATGGGGTAGAGACTGTGGCTGGGCAAGGGCTGCTCTCCACACCCAGATGGCAGTCAGTTGCAGGTCGGACACGGGGATTCACCGACGCCTGGGGGAACTGACAGCCAGCGAGGACCTGTCTTCAGTCTCCCTTTGGCTCTCTGGTTAAGTTGCTCAGCCAGTAGCTCTGCGGAGACTGAAGGGAAATCTTCGCTCACCTGACTTACACAAAACGCAGGTGAGTAGCTGTCAGGTAAACAGGCCATCTGGTTTACAGGTTTACCTGTTCCAGTCAAACGTGTCCCCAAAATTTGGGACCAGATGAAATACGGTCCGTGACAACCCTGCTTTTTCATGTGAAGTTGATCTGGTAATTAGTAATTCCTGAAAGCAAGTTATTTACCACTGTTTAGACCATATCATGAGTCATTGAGTGTGACTAGCTTTCATTGACATTGTTTCCTGATCGATTGATCCAGTTCCCGATCGATTGATCCATTGGTTAAATAGATATTCAACAGAAGTAATGTTCAATAGGAGTATCTTTCAAAATGTATATTTCCCTCTGAGATTACCATTCGAATTTTTAAAAAATTTGTTTATCATTTGTTTTCATTGTCAATGGCGGGAGCACATGTTCTATGTTCTGTTTTGTTTTGGTCACATGACTCGGTCAGTAATGGCCACCGTCGTGAATGAATTGTGTAGCGAATGTGGGGTGAAAAGCTTTGTGTTTCCTTGCCATGGATTAATTTTGTGGTGCTCAATGTGGAGTATTGGTGGTGGACCCAATTATGACAAGACTGCGTGAGTGTTTTTTCTCAACCAGACCACCCAAGGATTTACAAAGACAATAACAGTTTATTAATTATAAATCGACAATACTCATTCATTCCATATGGGGAGAGAGGCCTAACCAAAGAAGACTGAAGACAGAGGAGAGACCAAGTAAGAATAGAATGGTAAAGAAGAGGGGAAAGAACCTATCAGTTCTAAGTTACCTATGGAACAAAATAACCCAAAAGCCCAAGAAAAGCAAAACCTCCTTCCCCCCGGGACTCCCACTACCAGCCCAACTAATTAAAGAATTTCATAATGAAAGAAGAACGATAGGGGAGAGACAGACTAAATAAGATTCAAGACAGGTCAAAAAACCTTCACACCACCAAAGCAATCACAACCATTTCCACTCAGTCACTCCAAAACAGCCAGACTTCATTTCCTCGTCAACCATGCCAGCCTGCATGTAATTCACTCCTATTTCAGTCCCACGTCCACGGCAACACAACACAAGCACGAATACACTTAGACATCACCCAAGTCCGAGTTCCTGCGACGCACGGTCAGCTCTAAATTGTCCCACATCCAGGGCCACATGGATCAGCCAGAACAGCAGCGTTGAAGAAGTCCCGGTCCCACGTCGTCAGTTCCAGAAGATGGGAGGGGTGGACGTGACAGACCTCCAGGGGTGTCCAGAGGTGGATCCGGCCTTCTGAGACAAACAGGGTCAACGCCCTGCAGCGACGATCAATACGTGTACAGGGCAAATTATCAGGGGTGTGTCTGGGTGTGCATGCGCGCATGCGTGTGTACCGTGAGCGGGGACTCTATTTGATTAAGTCTACCCATTTGTTTTCTATACATGATTATACTGGGAAAACAACTATCAAACATCTCATCCCTTTCTCACAATGGGATAAAGTACCCGAAATTATTCTTAAAACAATACAAATTATGACACAAAGACAGAGGGCTAACAAAAACAGATAAACACGACGGGACGAGTCCAAAGCGTGGGCGTCGGGATAGGAGACCCTTATTTTCCGACTTAATCTTAGTCACACAGGCACTCCAATTAGCGTGATGCGTTCGTCCCGAGTGTTTGTCAATTAAAGACAGCTAACTATAAGAGAAGGAAAGAATAGACAATATAGACATATGAATAAGAAACCAGTCTTAGAACCTTAATCTAACCAAAAACAGACTAATTTCTCCCCAAAGACAAATTAAGACCCCTTCTGACTGGATTCCTGGCTACGTAGGAGTGCAAAAACTTGACTTGGTCACCAAGGTTTGTACCTTTTCCAAAGGTGCCCAGGAAACCTAATAAAACGGGAGAATTTGTATCTAGGAAAAAAACGTTACCAGTAAAGGTAACAACACACAAGAACTATAAGAGAATGTTCTAACCATGACTTAAACTTGTAAAAAAAAAAAAAAAAAAAAAAAAAAAAACAACAAAAAAACTTGCCTAAATAACTGAGTACGAAACTCACCAAAACGGCGGGTGAAGGGGGAGATGAAGAGGTAGATATGCTGGTCAGCTCCTGGCCCAGCGAAGAACCCAGGGGCTGTTCAGCCCCCCCACCAAGGGAAACCGGTCTGGGGCGACCAAAGGGAAGATGTGCCAGTGGTTGGGAATAGAGATTCCCCCAAACACGCAGCGCGTTTCCTCCTAACCCAAAAAGGTTAAGGACCAGCCGCTGATCTGCACCGAAGCAGACAAAAAAAATACCCCACTGCACTGGGACAGCGATCCCACTCGACTCAACGTTGAAATCCGAGTGCCACTTCACTCTCTTGCCTCCTTCCTCCAACCCTGAACTCGTGAACACTACCTCCGCCAGAGTTAAACTGTACTGACACAAACTTAACTTAACGAAAAACACGTGCAGGCAGCACAAAACCGCTCAGCCACACTCCTGTCACCCAACACAAGAAGTGGAAAAGAAAAATGCAGTGGGGGATGCAAAAAAAAAAAAAAATACACGGACAGCACGCCAAGCCCTTCCACTGACAGCCAAATGGTGACAGTCTCGTGTGAAACCAGCAGACACTGCTAAGGGTGGTTTCACACTGCTAAAGCAAGGCTGAGTAGGCTGGCGACCGTCCGTGACAATACCCCCCACTGAAAAAGACTGTGCCACTGAGGCACAGTTTGCTGCAGCCCCCGCAACCTACCGGTAAAAGTGAAGCAAATTATTTATACTAAGGGTATCTTACCGCCAAATATACACAATTGTAAAAATCCCTTCGTCCTTGTCAGTAAGACGAACTGCACGAACTGCTCTTCCAGACAGAAAATTTTTCTCATGACATCCGACTGAGGTAGTCAGCTTCGACATTGTTTTTACCAGGAATATGTCGAAATGTGAACTCCAAACTCTGGAGCTCAATGGCCCAGCCCATGAGGCGACGACTAACCGGGCGGATGCGATGGAGGTAGGCCAGAGGGTGATGATCGGTTTCTAGGACAAATTCTCGTCCGTAAAGGTATGGGTAAAAGCGCCGAGTTGCCCAAACCACAGCGAGACACTCTTGCTCGATAGTATGGTATTTCAGTTCAGCTCCTACCAACTTTTTACTGGCGTAGGCAACTGGTAGTAGGCCTCTTCCCTGGTCTTGAAGTAGAACTGCTCCCAGCCTGTGCTCGATGCGTCAGTCCTAAGGACATAGGGTTTCGTTGGATCAGCCAACTGAAGGACAGGCTGCTGGATCAAGGCAGTTTTGAGTGACTCGAATGCCTCTGTGTCTTTGGAATCCCATTTCAAAGTCTCTGGCTTCTTAGCTCCAGTCTTGTCGGTAAGAGGTTTGGCCATATCTGCAAAGTGGGGAATAAACTTCCTGTAATAACCGACAAGCCCTAAGAAGGACCTTAGCTCTTTTTTGGTTTTTTGGAGGTAGAGCATCCTGAATCTTCTGTACCTTGTCCTGCTCGGGCAGCATGTATCCACGACCAATCACGTGGCCTAGGAAGGAAATCTCTGCTTCACCTATCAGACACTTGGTAGGACGGGCCGCCAGTTGCACTTGGCGCAGACGCTCAAACAGAGTCCTGAGTGATCCCAGATGACTTGTCCAATCCTTAGAAGCCAAGAGCAAATCGTCGATAAAGTTATGGGCCTCTTTCATGTCCAATGGTCCCAACATCAGTCGCATGATGCGACTAAAAACCGCTCCTGCCGTTTTGAGTCCAAAAGGCATGACTTTAAAACGGAATTGTCCTTCTGGAGTGGTGAAGGCAGTTTTGTCCATGTCCTCAGGTCTCATTGGGATTTGCCAGTAGCCTTTTGCAAGATCCAGTTTAGTGAAGTATTTGGCACTGGCCAGCTGGGCAAAAATTTCGTCGACATCTGGCATGGGTTCTGAATCAAACTTTAACACTTTATTCAGGCGCCGAAAGTCAACACAGAACCTCATTCTCCCATCCGGTTTCTTGACCAAAAGAATTGGGGAGGAATAAGGGGAACTGCATCTTTCAATGACGTCCATCTGTAACATGGATTGCACCTCTTTCTTGACGACGTCCATTTGGGAATGGGGCAATGGGTATTGTTTTACCCGAATTGGCTCTTCTTGTGTCAACTCAAGTGGACAAACCCCTAAGTTGCAACGGAGTGGCACATCAGAAAGAATGTCTTGATACTCCTCACACAGTTTTTCCTCACTTCTTCTGTCTGGTCTGCTGAAAGGCCTCCTGCGACCTTGACATCCTTCCAGTCTCTCTTCTTGTTGAGTGGAGACACATGGAATGTCAAACGTCAGTTGGGGAAACTCATTCCCTTCCTCAATCACAACAGGGGCGAAACCGGCGTTGCAGTCTTCTCTTCTTTCGTACTTTTTGAGCAGATTCGCATGAACGAGCTTTTTCTTCCCCCTGATCTGGATAAGGTAATCCCAATCTCCAATGCGTTTCTAACACTTTAAAGGGACCCTGCCAAGACAATTGCAACTTGTTATGATGCAACGGCAGAAGCAGCAGAGAACATCATCACCTGGCTCGAACCATTTTTGACGGGATTTCCGGTCGTAGAAGCTCTTGTATCGCTTCTGCGCTTGTGCAAGGTTTTGTTGAGCCAGCTCGCAGGTGGAGGTGATCCGTTCTTTCAGTTCAAGCACATACTCGGCTTGCGTCTGCGGTTCATCAGGAGTAGCTTCTTGGGTCCACTGATTTCGGAGTATGGACATGGGGCCCTTGACAGTTCGCCCGTACAGGAGTTCAAAATGGAGAAAAACCAAGGCTCTCCTGAGGGACTTCCCGATATGCAAACAGTAACCCTGGAATAAATCGATCCCACTCTCTAGGTTGTTCCTGCGCGCTAGTTTGCGAAGCATCTGCTTGAGGGTGCCGTTGAACCGCTCGACCAACCCGTTGGCCTGAGCGTGGTACGGGGTGGTGGTCTCCCGATGTATACGAAGGAGCTTGTACACTTCGGACATTACTTCCGAAAGGAATTGGGTCCCCTGATCTGAAAGCACCTTGTCAGGGACACCTGTCCGGGTCCACATCTCCCAGAGTGCATCCGCAACAGTTACGGCATCGATTTTTCTTGAGAGGGGTAGCCTCCGGATACCGTGTCGCATAGTCCACCATGACCAATACATATCTGTGACCCCTGTCTGAAGGTGGGCTAATTGGTCCAATCAAGTCGACTCCGACTTTGCTGAAAGGTGTAGTGACGAGAGGTACAGATCCGAGGGGGACTCTAACATTGCGGCCCTTGGGAGTAGTTTCTCTGCAGATATCATGTGCGGCAATATTTCCTGACATCCTGTGTTATACCTGGCCAGTAAAAGTCATGTTGGACTCGCTCGAGAGAGAGTCCGGCGTGCACCAAGGGTGACCGGCCATGGGTGTATCATGGCCCAACCGCAGCACAGTATTTCGAAGAGCCTTGGGCACAACCAGCTGAGAGGAAGTCATAGTAGGCGTAGTGTAACGCCTATGTATCAGGCCACGACGTTTTTACAAACTGGGTCGAACCGTTGTGAAACGTCTTTGGGGGCTTGCCCACTAACTCTCGCACAGTATTCAGGGTTGGATCCGTCCTTTGTAAGTTCAGCACAGCATCTGGGTCCAAAGATACAGTGTCATGTGAGGACAGGGTTTCAAGAGGGGCTTTAAAGCTTCTTCTTTTCCTTCTGGGCCTGAGAACGTGTGTAACAGCTGCTACAACTACTACTTCCGGGGGAGCTCTGTAGAAACTGGCTTGTCCTCTCCATTTTCAAAGCTGACAGTGTTGCCAATAAGAAGGGATAGGCAGGTTGATGAAGAGCTACAGCCCACACCTTACCCTTGAAGTAAGGAGTTGAAAACTTCCACAGTACTGTGGGACGAGTCGCCTGAAAGGATGACTCAACTCCTGTAACCTGGCAGTCTTGGCCGCGGGGAACATCCTCAGGAACTAGCCGCTGGTCCACGAACACAGCGGTAGCACCGGAGTCTCTAATTGCTTCAACCACCTTGCCACACACGACTGAGGGAAACGTGGGGCATGTAGGTGTGGTCACCTCGATCTCTCCAAAAGCAACACTGGCCCGGGAAACATTTTGCTTAGACTTTTTGCCCCAAGTGGGACAATTTCTCGCTATATGTCCCTCCTCCTCACACCGAAAGCAGACCCTAGATCCATTACGAGACTTTGTTGTTTGACCCGATTTTACATCTTCCGTGGACGAAGTTAGCTTGGACTCTTTCCCCTCCAGCTCTGTAGTTTCGTTGGGCTCCCAAGTTAGAGTTTTGAAGTGGCGCCTGGCATCGGCAAAGGCTTCAGCAACCTTAATGGCTTTGGCGAACGTCTTGGGACGAGTCTCGCCCAACTTATAACGAAGCTCAGTGGACTGAATTCATAAGCTGTTCTGTAAGAAAACAGTCCTTCACGCTCATCTCTGATGCCTCTAACCAGTAGTCCATCGTACGTCGAAGGCGCTCTCCAAACTGATGGAAGGTCTCATCAGATGACTTCTTCATGGTACGGAATTGCTTCCGGTATGACTCTGGAGTCATATGTAGCCTACGACGAAGGGCAGCCTTCAGTTCAGTGTAACTGGCACCACGCGGGGATATCCGTAAATGCTTCCTTGGCCTTTCCAGTTAAGTTCCCAATCAGGTAGAGGGCCTTTTTCTCGTCCGACATCTGGTAAGCCTCCGCTACAATCTCGAAGTGTTCAATGTACGTGTCTATAGATTCACTCGCATGATACACTGGCATGCGGAGCTTAGGTGGAGCCAACGGCGGTTGTTCGAGTGTCTGCGCGTTCCCTATGACACGTCGAGGAGTTCCAGTGTTCTGCGACAGATCATGAGTCTCTCCTTCCGAGTGGACAGACAGTTGTTCCAGAAATTCTGCGCGGATCTTATTTCTCTCCTCCTCCAGTCTTGCCTGAAAATCCAGTTCCACCTGTCTCTGAGCC
>JADBJO010023037.1:0-2500 GCA_016801955.1 Conus betulinus
GCCCCCGGGCTGGTTAAGGTAACTAGTTAAAATCCAGGAAAATGGCCAGCATCAACACGGTGTGCACGAGCACAGACCGAAGCAGGGGTAAGCAATGAAAGTGTGTGTGTTGTGTGTGTGTGTGTGTGTGTGTGTGTGTGTGTGTGTAGGTGTGTTTTAGGTGGCGTTTCTGTCTGTCAGTCTGTCGTCTGTCTGTCTGTCTGTCTGTCTCTCTCTCTCTCTCTCTCTCTCTCTCTCTCTTCTCTCTCTCCTCTCTCTCTCTCTCAAGCAGGATACAGGACAAGAAAGTGTTTGCAGTGGATCAGACATTTGCATTACATACCTCTGCTCAGAACAGTTGAATAAAAAATGGTAGGAAAACTATGCGTCGCTTTTGTAGACTTTAAAAAGGCCCTTGATTTTGTTCGACATGGTAATCTTTTGCAATGTATTAAACAACAGGGAGTGAAAGTAAATTGATGGCCTCGCTTAGTGATATGGATTTTTCTTTGTTATTCTGTATCCAAGAAATGAAGGGGGAAATCAAAAAAACTCTCCAACTTGTTTGAAACTCAAGTTGGAATTAGACAAGGGTGTGTTCTAAATTCTATTTTATGTCCAATTTTCATAAACCACTCAGCAACCCATGTATGAAAAGGGTAAACACGGAGTTAGCTCACTTCCGAATATCACTGAATTATGAATAGTATTGGAAATGAAATGAGGCAGATACAGCCAGCCGTGTCTCCTGATGAGTTGCGACCCAGCGGACGAAAGGCCTCGGAGCAGGCAATACAAATACATCTGCCTTTAAAAGGGATTGCGATGGTTCCCTTCTGCAGCCAGGTGAAGAGTTTTCATATCTGTAATATATTTTCTTAATTTCATGTTCCCAGTTTTTACATCTTCAACCCCCTCCCCCCTCCTTAAGTTCAAAGTTCTGCTTAAGTCATTACTATGAAGACAATTTAGTTGTTGGGCCTGCGCTTGTTTTCCCCCCACTATAGATTGTTTGTCTTTGTATTTTTGTCTGACTTTATTCAAGTTTAAAAGGCTGTGCCAGTTACTCCGTGTTAGGTTTCCTTACGGGAGCAAAACTACCCCACTTGTTTACTGTTTATGAATAGTATTGTTTGCTGATAATGTCTCATTGCTGTCTACTACACGAAGCAGCCTACTAAATCCGCTGAATGTATCAAAAAACTGTTATGATTACATGACATTATTTGTAGATATCAACAAAGCCAACGTTATGTATTTAGAGAGGGAGGATAATTAGGGAAGCAGATTGATAAATGGTTTTACGATGGTGACAGACTTGAGGTAGTGAATTATATTGCTATCTAGGTTTTCTTTACGACAATGAGTGGCACAAAACAGGGTACCCTGCGTTCAGCAACCTGCGCAATAATTCAGCACAACAGAATAGTTGAAATATATAGAGAAATGACGGCAAGTATTTTTCTTAAAGGTTTTTCATACCAAGATTCAACCAATCTTGCTGTATGCCGCCGAGGTATGAGGATTATACAGAGTAGAGCATTCACAAAAAAGTAGGCATGGCAAAAGATTAGAACACCTACAAAATAAAGCGCGCATGCAAAAAGATGTGAGTGTTCGTGGCAAAATTCTAAACTAAATGATATACGCAGATTGGGCTCGATTATGTCAATTCTTTAGTTACTTGTTTACGATTCTGGTTGAGACTTTGCAGATGAAGGGTAAAAGGCTATCTCCATAAAGCATATCTATGCTTCTGGAATTTACACAGATCTGGAAAACAATGCTGGATCTCAAAGGAAAGAGAAATCTCGTGCTCAACTGGTTTTAAATTTAGTTGGGTTACAACAAGGTGGCGATGTAAAAATGTTCCCAAATGTAGTCAAACAGAGGGTTATTGATATGCTCATTCAAAACTTGGCTCGCACCCTACATGATCATGAGAGATACAAGAGTAATAGAGAGATTTAGAATCTGTATTTAAAAAAGAAAGATATTTTTTATATGAAAAACGTACAGTGTCCGCATTGCCATTGCATGGACATAATCCAATTGCCTCCAAATATAAATTGCCTCCAAATACAAATATATCTGCCTTTAAAAGGGATTGCGATGGTTTCCCTTATGCAGCCAGTGAGAGTTTTCATATTTTCTTAATTTCATGTTCCCAGTTTTTACATCTTCAACCTCCTGCCGCCCCCCCCCCCCCCCCACCCCCACCCCCTCCGCCCTCCTTAAGTTCAAAGTTTTACCAAGTCATTACTACGAAGACAATTTAGTTGTTGGCCTGCGCTTGTTTTTCCCCCACTATAAGATTGTTTCGTCTTTGTATTGTCTGACTTTATTCAAGTTTAAAAGGCTGTGCCAGTCTTGAATAAAAAGTTACTCTGTGTTAGGTTTCCTTATGGGAGCAAAGACTACCCCACTTGTTTACTGTTTATTGTTTACTGTTCCCTGCCTCATTCATTTCCAATTTTCAATTTGCCTCCATTGAATAACAACCTATATGGGCTATAGTATA
>JADBJO010023037.1:7500-27071 GCA_016801955.1 Conus betulinus
AGGTAGGTAGAGTACGGTAGGTAGGTAGGTAGGTAGGTAGGTAGTAGAGTAGGTAGGTAGGTATCGGAAGGCAAAATAGTAGTAGGAGGTAGGTAGATAGGTAGATAGGTCCGTAGCGATATCATATAATGACTTTGCCCAATATACGTCAAAAGGATATGAATAGCATGTCATGAACGAAGGATAATGAAGTGCGTGCACACGCTTATGACATGAGCGTATATACGCTACGGAGTGAATGCTCCTGTGTGGGTGTATGTTAGCAACGTGTTCCATCCCTTTTCATTAGTAGACCCTGTAAGGGTGTCGTGTGTGTGCGTGTGGTTGTTAAGGTGTCGCGCAGTCGAGCAAAGGATAGCAACATCGTGTGTGTGTGGTGTGTGTCAGTGTGTGGGTTGTGTGTGATGTGTGTGGTGGTGCGTGTGCTGTTAGCGATTCTATACATGACTGCTTCGAGACCACCCAAAGTTCCAAAAACGTGATCTATTTTCCTCCATGGGATTTAAACAAAGGAGGGAGAGGAACATAGGCTATTCTGAAAAACAGGCAAGGAGGGAAAACAACAAACAAAAATCAATTGGATGCTGATGAAAACATTCATGTGTCCGTCTTAGTTTTTAGGCACTGTTCTGTTGAGTCCTTGAATATGTTCAATAAACATTCCTGTATTCCGCCAATTCTTCTACCGTCTACGCGGATTTTCAGTGAACATCCCAACAGCTCCTTAATTCTCTTAATCCCATAACCCCACCATCTCTCTATCTCTCTGCTCTCTATGCCGATCGCTATCTCTCTATCTCTCTATGGTGCGTTGCGTGCGTGAGTGGTGTGGGTGTGGTGTGGTACTGTGGTGGGTGTGTGTGTCGCGCGCAGCTGCTGCGCGCCGTGCCATGTGCATAGCGCGAGTACGCGACGTCTGTGTGTGAATTGTTGTGATTGGCAGTGGTTGTGGTTGGTGTGGGTGGCCGGTGATAGCGTGGTGGACAGTGCAGTGGCGGGGAGTGTTTGTGTGGTCTGTGTAGGGCTGCTAGATCGAGGTGGGTATAGGATGGGTGTGTGTGTTCTATTGTGTGTGTGTATGTTAGGTCTGCGAAGGACATAGGTGTAGTGTACTCAATGTACTATACCAAGGGGTGGAGAGCACGCGACCTTGAGGGTTAATCCCATAGAAGTTAATGAGGCTCAGGACGTCCAATCTCCAAATGGGAGGATGACGGTTTGCGCCTGAAAGAGTTCATGCTACTCTTATCTTGAAGTGCCTTGCTTACACCCATAGCCAAAGGAGTTGTTCCATGACGGGGAAGACGCAAACTGAGGACACTTTGGAATGTATGAATCTTCCAGGCTTGTAACCCACGCAGCAAAGTGTTATCTTTGTTTTGAAGTCTCTTCGATAAAAATCGAACGCGCCTTTTTTCTGTACTAATGTTCTGTAACTAGAGCCTACACGCGGCCGGTTGTCTAGGAGCAGTGGCGAGCATGCGGGATCCAGTCAGATGATGGGGATGGGAATGATGCGTGTCGCCCGAAGCTAAGTAACACACACGGAAGTCTACCGGGGAGCGTGGGCATTTGTCGACATAGCAGCCGATGACGGTCTTTATTACAAGAACATAAAGCACTGTCTAGACAACCAAGATGGAGTCCAAAAGCAGTTCAGCAGTAGAAGGCCGCTGAACAGCATACTTGTTCGCGAAGGGTAGAGTAGGTGACATAGAAGAGAGTCTGCAGCACCAACAAGACAGAGAAAACACACTCAGACGAAGCACATCATGCCGGCTTGTTCTTAACGAAGAATGCATTGAATCAATGACCATCGACGTATCAAGATCCAGGCTTTGACACGAAAAAAAAAAACTACTTAAAATATATAATATAAATAGTAAATAAAAATAGGAAAGATACGAAGTACGTCTGAGAAAGCATATTGAGAAATGTATGTTAAATACCAAAAAAACGGGGAGGGCCATGAAAGGAAAAATCCGGGCAGGGCAGGGCAATGAGACAGATGCTGCTCTCTACGATCTGTATCACGAACTTGCATCAGTGTGTTTGTTATGATAGGCACAACACCGTCCGACAGCAATTTAAAATTAAAAAGAATCAAATGAAGCGCTGAAATGACCCTGGCAACCACAAAGAACACAACACACGTTGAACACTAAGTGCTCGTCAATATATATCACTGCTTTGCGCCTTTTCCATGCAGGTAGACACAAGCGAGATCAGGTGAAAAACAATACTTGCCGGCACTTTGAAAATCTTCACACCGCTCCTGCGCCCTCAAGGCCCAAGCAGGGGCGGCCCCCTGCCAGGACGAGCAGCAGAGTCAATGGAGTGGCAGACAGGTGATGCAGTCTAACAGCTTGTGGGATGCCATGGTTGCGAACTCATAGGTAATGATAGGAATGGGAAAGGATATGAGCAGCGCCTTCCAACAACTCTACCAATTGCCATCGCTCCAGAGCATTGGAAGACCGCTCTCGAGCTTGGCCAGAAGGTGCGAAACCAATACAGCAGAAAACATACAACCACCCACAACGAACGCGCACACGCATACCAAACCATCATGCGCACAGTGCGAGTGCGCAGAACACCTGCAAAGGCACACACCAACACCCGACCCACTCATCCTATATGTGCACCAGATGCATAGAGCAGCTATTAGACAGTGCAATATTATCACACGAGCAGCCAGACAAAAATCAACACACACAAACACACACCAACACCCACACACACAAAACAACACCCACACACACACCACACACCATACACACACACACACAACACACACACCAGAGATAACAACGCGCGCGCTCGAAGAAGAAACAAAGCCGCGACGCGCGCACCGCGCGACCGCACGACACATGCAAACCACAGCGACGCACGTTACGCACAGCCCGACGACGTGCACACACAACAACCCACACACACAACACACACCCACAAAACCCACAAGCACACACACACACACACACATCACAACAAACACGGGTGCTACGACTCGTCAATACCACGCAGAACCAGCGCCCAACTACACCCATGCTTCGCACATGTAGCCACTCTTATCTGCCATCACAACGTACCTGGGGGAGGGGGGGAGGGCCAGACAGAAAACCACTGTCTAATTTCGTGCAAGATTTCTAGGACCGGGGGCCACCGTTGGTCCCTTGGAGAGCATCAGCGGAAGCTAGCCATTACACTGCAATCCTGCCAGAAGCCAGGCAGTGACGAAGAGAAAATTACAGTCAAGGGCTGGCCAATGGATGCGTTGCTAATGGCAGATCAGGAAGGACAGCGAGCACGGTGGCGTAAGTGAACTGACAGCGGGCAGCGGATGGGCGGGGTGGTGATTGTAGTTGGTTGTGGTGTTGTGGAATGTATTTGTGATGTTAATGTTAAGATGTGTGCAGTGGTAGTAGCTTGTTTGTGTGTGTGTGTGTAGTGGAGTGTGTGCGTGCGTAGGCGGATGGCGTGTCTAGTGTCTGTGTGTGTGTGTAGCGTGCTATCGTTGTGTGAGGGTGGTTTGTGTGTGTGGATGTGTGTGTTGTGTGGGTGTGTGATGACTGGCATAATCCCATCAGCACATTCCCATGTGATCAGGAACGCGCGCAGAATAGCCTCATGTCCTGATTTCACCAGTGACGTAAACCTCGAAGGGGAGGCGGATGGAGATAAATTACACATGATTAGCTTTTCAATCACCACGTAATTACACGCTTGTCCCATGGGTGGGCGGGGGGGGGGGGGGGGGATGAGGGGAGGGGGGACCAAAGATAAGACTGAGGGGGGGGGGGGGGTATAGGTGAGGGGGGGGGGGGGGACAGGGGAAGAGGACAGATAGTTGGGGGGATGGTTTGGGGTATAAAGTGTTGGGGGGGGGGGTGTCCCGTGGGATATAAGAGGGCACAGTCGGGGGGGCACTCTCACAGGCAAAAGGGGCGGATGGAGGGGGGGGGGACTGGGCTTCGTCTTTTGATGAAGGAACACAAGACAAAAGCAGTAAGAACAGAGGGCAGACGTTGAGGATTCGATCACCATCAGCGGTATCCGTGAACGCATAATGACCTGAATATTCATACACTGCCACTTTCATTCTACAACACTAATGGCCCCGTCTACTGTACATACATTTTTTTTGGAAAAACTTTAGTAATGACCGCTTCTGTCAATTTCACTTGACAGATGGTATAGCGACATGCGTGGGCTTTCTTGGATTTTCATCAGGGTTTTAGCATGCCAGGAGTATGAAGAAGTAATTTTGATCCAAGCGTTAAAAGCTCGGGCTAGAAACAACACACACACACACACACACACACTAACCAGACACCCTGAAACCACACACACACACACACCAGTCAGAACAGGGCGCTAGAACTCGGAACCAGCCAACTACCCACGCACGCACGCACCCAATGCAGGGGCGTCACGCACGCACGCACGCACCAACGCACTGCCAGCACGCACCACGCAGTCCTTGCCTGCACGGGCTCAACTAACACACCACACACACCACACACGACACACACAACACAGTGCGAGCACACACGCGGGCGTCAGCAATACATCATCTTAGAGACTCTCCAGTCGACATGGATAGGAAAGAACACGGGCGCGCGGCGCCACGCAAGACAAATATCGACCATGCGCATGTGCGCTCTCACACACGCGGGCTTGTATGCACGCAGCACGTACACATGCACAGACACACACACACAACACATCACACACCACACACACAACACACACACACACATGTCTTGTTGTGGTGTGTGTGTGTGTGTGTGTTTGTGTGTGGTGTGGTGTGGCATGTGTGGTTGAGGATTGCGTGCGTGCGGTGCGTGCGTGAGGAGGGTGTGTGTGTGTTGGTGTGGGGTGGGTGTTGTGTGGTGTGTGTGTGTGGTGTTGTGGTATGTGTCATGAGATGTGAGAATTGTGGGTGTGTGTGTGTGTGGGTGTGTGTGTTTGTGTGTGTGGTTGTGGGTTGTGAGTGTGTGGTGTGAGGGTGTGGTGTGGTGTGGTGTGTGTGTGTGTGTGGTCTAGTGTTGATCTTGTGAGTGCGTGGTGTTTGTGTGTTGTGTGTTGTGTGTGGTGGGTGTGTGGGTGTGTGTGTGTGTGTGTGTGAGGTGAAATGTGTGTTACGTGTGTGTTAGCGATGGTGTGTGTTGTTTTGTGTGTTGGTTGTGAAGGGTGCTTGTGCGGAGTGTTTGTGTGCTTGCCGTGGCGTGTGGTGCATGAGTGTGCGTGCGTGGCGTGCCTGTGTGTGTGGTGTGTGTGACTGCTGCTGTGTGGTGTTTTGTGTGGGGGGGGGGGGGTGTGGGTGGTGAGGGGGTGTGTGTTGTGTGCTTGCGGTGACAAGTGAACGAGTGGTTAAGGATGGTGTGTGTGCGAAGTTGTGTGCGTGCGTGACGTGCGTTGTGTGTGTGGAGGTGTGGTGGATGTAGATGGTGTGGGTGTTGTGGTGTTCGAGATGTTGTGTGTCGTGTGTGTGTGTAGGTGATTGTGGTGGTGTGTTGAGTGTACGCCCCTAGATCACGATGCGTGCCCTGGTGAGGCCCGGGCAGTGAGTGTGTGGTGTAAACGGTGTGTGTGGTGTGTGTGTGTGTACAGGCTGATCAAGAAAAAGGTGTGTGTGTGCGTTCGGCGGGGATGCGTTAATTGACGTATTGTGTAGTGAACTGTGTGCGTGCTGTGTGTTGCTGTGCGTCTGTGTGGTGTGTGTTGTGTGTGTGTGTGGTGTGTTCGCTTCCTAGTGTGGTTGTGGGTGTGTGTGTTGTGTGTGATGTGTGTGTGTGTGTGTGTGTGTGTTGTTGTGCGGTGTGTGTGTGTGTACTACACGTGTGTTGAAGTGTTCAGCGCCACATTTACTGTGGTAAACCCATTATTTCCTTCTAAGCCCCAAGGAGAAGGTAGAAGAGGCCACAGAAAGGGGTTTTCAACACTATGTTTAGCAGGTGTCTCCTTGTTGACATTACCTTTAATTTATTTCTCTAAGAGGCGGGCCCATCAAGGCTTTTAAAGTTCATGATTATTTCACACTGGATCAGGAAAAGAGGATACCGTATCGTCCATAGAAGCAAGCATCGATATCATCAGCAACGTGGTTTGCACAGAGGCTATCGCGTTCGGGAAAGGATACGATTCTAGTGTGGCCTCCTCAAGTGGAAGCACGGTTGTTCCATGCACAGAGCTGAACCAAAGACTACTACTACTACTACTTCAACTACTACTAATACTACTACTTACTACTATACGCTACTACTACTAACTACTACTACTACCACTAACTACTGCTGCTGCTGCTGCTACTTTACTGCTGCTGCGATACTACTACTACTACTAAGCTGCTGATGCTGCTGCTGCTGCTGCTACCCTACTGCTTGCTACTGCTGCTGCTGCTGCTACTCTACTGCTACTAACCCCTACTACTATAAGAGGAACAACTGAACAACTAAACAACTGCACAACCACCACACCACACACCACCACCACAACAACAAACTCCTCTACTATACTACTACACTATAAGAAGAATAAATACAAAGAACAATGCCACAACAACACTACTACACACCACTAACCACTACTACTACTACTACTACTACCTACTACAAGAAACCAACCACCCGAGTACTAATACTACGATGGCTGGAAATGAATGATGGCGATGTGGTTGCACTATACAAATCATAAAACATTTTTTTTACTTAACGAAGACAACAAAAATCTACCTAGAATACAATGCAGAAATAGCAAGAGAGAGCTAGACTTAGGCAGAGCGAACGACATAGGCGATCGCACCACCGCTACTACTACTACTTCTATCAGTGAATCCTACTTAAGACTACACATATCCGTCATTGATTGGGAAAAAATGTCAGATGGCGCTTGGGTTTCAGTTCGAAAGCGTGTTTTTACTAAAGTACAACAGTTCAATCTGAGCAATCCCCTGAGAAATCAGAGGGAAAGAAATAAGGGAGAGAGAGAGAGTGGCGAGTGACGATGAACAATTATAATACAGAGGGACAGACTGTCCGTCACATAGGTTTCACTCTTTGGCACATTTAGGTGTCAAAAGTTTAGTAAGCATCTTCAAGAGAGACCAGAGAGAGAGGATAGAGAGAGAGAGGAGTGGAGAGAGTATGCCGGAGATGCTGAGCGAAGACCGATATCACGAAGACAGAAAGACATGAGGAGGCAGACGAAGATCAGAAGAGGACCGGACACGACCGATCGCGCACAGCAGTATTCAAGGCAGTATCGACAGCATAGTACAGACTAGACAGACGCAGATTGACAGACAGGACACGGTCCAACAGACAGACAGACACGACGGGACAGACCCAGACATACAGACAGAAACACAGACAGGACACCCGGAACGACAGCAGACAGGCAGCAGACCACAGACAAGAGAGGAGAGAGAGACGAGAGAGAGAGAGACGAGAGAGATGAGGACGGGACCCGGTAGAGACGGAGGACGCGTTGATCTTTGATGTGCGTGGGAGACCGAAGGAGAGAGAGATGAGAATAAATGAGGGGCTCAGAGAGGATTGAGAGAGAAGAGAGAGGAGAGAGTGTGAGCCGAGAGGAGAAGAGACAGGAGAACGCGCGAGATGAGTGCGGCGACACCGAGACAGATGAGACCGGAGCAGCAGAGAGACAGAACAGAGGGAGACAGAGACAGATACGAAGTATTGACAGGAGGGCCACAAGCGCATGAAGAGTGCAAGCCGCACGAGTGGCAGACGCATAGATATGCCGGCTTGACTCCCACAAAGCAGTGTGTCGACTGAGCCTAATGACTGTTGGGTGGACGTTGGCTGGCTTACGGCCACCACTTAATAATGCAGTAAAAACACTGCTCTGAACTACTACCTGAAGACTGGCCGACTTGAAGGAAGATAATATTAGTGTCAACTTTGGGCCAGTAGTTTGGTGACCAGACGCGAGTGGGTGTATGTCGCTCATGCACACATCTCTGATCTCTGTCTCTGTCTCGTCGGTCTCTGCTATGTATCTGTCTTTCTGTCTTGTCTCTGTCTGTCTCTCTCTCTCTCTCTCTCTAGCTCTCTTCTCTCTCTCTCTTATCTCTCTCTCTCTGTGTCTCTCATCTCTGTGTTCCATGCGATAACAAACGAAAAATAATTTTTCAGACGAAAATGACTGGGCTGATTATTACGGCCTCAGTAACTTTGATACGAATCTGTGATTCATGCTATATATAGATCTTCATCATTCACCCATGTAGCGTAGCTTTGTTTGCTAAGTTACGTTCATTTAGAATTTCTATTACACAGTTATGATTTAGAAGAGATTGTCAAGATTGTCAAGTGGGAAACTGTGGAATATATTTATCTTTATCTACTTACTCCTTCCCTTCACCCCCCCCCCCCCATGACCCCCCCACCCCACCACCCCCCCCTGAATCCTCATTGCGCGCTCGCCCCATTTTCTTGAATTCCTTTCCAAGCCCCCATTCCATTCACAGTGTTAGCTCCATGTATTGTGGCAAGGGGCAGACCGTTACATTAACATTCTTAGTTCTGAGTTCTGAGTATCTCACTTGTGTGGGTGCGTGTGTGTGTGGGGTGTGTTGTGTGTGTGTGGTGTGTGTGTGTGTGTGTGTGTGTGTGTGGTGTGGGTGTGTGTGTGTGTGTTGCAAAAAGAGGAAGGAGAGAGGACAGAGACGGAGGCAGAGACAGAGGCAGCGCCCCCACCCCCCACACACACCACACAACCACACACACACCACACACACACACACACAACACACACACACACAACACACACACGCACACACACAACGCACGCACGCACGCACCACCCAAACACGCACAACACAAACACACACAACAACACACATACAAACACACAACATACACAAGAGAGAGAGAGGACGAGGAGAGGAGAGAGATGAGGAGAGAGAGAAGAGGAGAGATGAGACGAGAGGGAGAGAGCGAGATTGATGATGGGGAGGAGACGAGATGAGAGAGAGAGGGAGAGGGAGGACGAGGAGGTTATGCGATAGTCGTTTTGGGGATACGCATTGTTCAAATTAAAGTTGACAATGTAATATTGGTGGATCGCACTTCTCAAGGTGCGTTTCTACAATCGCATTTAGCGATAATTTCCTTTTAAGTTCTAGATGAAATCTTGAAGACTTCTATCTTCATAATGGACTCCATATCCTCCAAGACTCAATTGTTCACCCAAAAGACTGTTTGGTCTGTCAGTGCAGACATGCCTAGCTGATCACTTTGGGATTCAAAGGTGTCTAACTGTACCTGTAGTTTAGGCTTACATTTGTAAGTTACACGTCTTCATCAGGCTTTGGTAGGTGTTTGGGTAATGAGGGTAATAGAGAGCGAAACTTTGAGGGCGAGCTTGCAAACGTTCAAAAACAAACAAACACAAACAAACACACAGAAGCAAACTAACAACCTCTCTGCTGATTTTCTACCGTCCAACCAGCCTATAGTCTGACTCAGAGTCTCCAACAATTCAGCGTTGGTTCAGCGCACTGTAGCAGCTATGTTCGCCTTAAAGGGAGTCCATTATTCCAGATTCCAGCACTTTCAGAATTTCTTACCAGCAGGAAAAGGACGACGTTTGACATCCATATCTATGTCATCTTCTTCCATCCGTAAGAGAAAGTCAGCCGATATGATTGCATCTAGCCGAGTTTGTTGTTTGTTTGTGTTTGTTTGTTTTTGTTACAGTTTGTGTTGTAAGGGCTCGAGGCACTACGTCAGATTTTTTTTAATCACTAGCTCTTAATGGTTTCGAATACTTTCAGAACAGATTAATATTCTCTGGTCATAGAGATAAGAGCAACTGCGTGCAAGAGAGAGAGAGGAGAGGAGGAGAGGAGAGGGAGAGAGAGGGAGAGAGAGAGGAGCCGAGAGACCGACCAGACGACAGACTGGAGGACTGCAGAGCAGAGGAGAGAGAAGATAGGTGTGGGGACAGACAGACAGACAGACAGGACAACAGGGGGACAAGGACACAGATAGATAGACAGAGGACAGAGACGGACAGACAGACAGAGAGGGACAGAATTGACAGGGAGATAGAGAAGGGGCGGAAGGGGGAAGAGAAAGAGACAGAGACAGACAGACAAGGACAGAGACAGACAGACAGACAGGAACTGAGAGGGAGAGAGAGAGAGAGAGAGAGAGGGGGGTGGGCGTGACAGAGGAATAGTGGGGGGGTTTGAACAAAGAGGAATAAATGGCGGGAGGAGTAGGCCTTGGGATTTGGCCAGGGGCAGCAATGGATTTGGCCAGGGGCGCTGCGAAAAATAGGAAGGATGGGAGATTTTAAAAAAAAGGGCATTAGCAGTAACATTTGATTTCACTTTCTATTTCAACAACCTCATTAAAATTGAATTCTCAAAGAAGGAAAAGAAAGAAAAGAACAAAGTATTATGATTAAACTCTGATTGTTGGAGAGAGAGAGAGAGAGAGAGAGAGAGAGAGAGAGAGAAGAGAGAGAGAGAGAGAGAGCAGAGACAGAGACCACAGACAGAGAACAGAGAAGGAGAGAGTTAGAGACAGGACAGACAGACAGAGTACTGGAAGCAAGGGTCGAAACTGAGCGTCACAAAAGACACAGATTACTAAAGTAGAACTGAGGAGCTGGATGCGCTAGGACAAGTGATCAAAAGCCTATAGTGACCACCCCATAAATGTCCCCGTTTTCCATACTGTTGACCCCCTACCCCTGAATCTTGACATTATGGATGAGACAGAAACAATACGGACGTTTGTACCTTCAGGTTTTCAGATCATTGTGTTCTGAAGCAGTGTGTCCTTTTTCTCATCCCTGACCGTCTTTATGTTCTAGTTTTCCCTAGGTCAAGTACACAACATATATTCTCTCTCTCTCTCTCTCTCTCTCTCTCTCTCTCTCTCTCTCTCTCTCTCTAGTCCTTTTTTTTCTTTACCTTTCATAATATGCGAAATTCTGTCACAGAATCGCATGAACTGGTCACACACACACACACACACACACACACACACCCACACACACACACACACCCACACACACACACACTCACACCACACACACACTTCTTAATGTCGTGCAAAAAAACAGTAAGGCAATCTGTTTAAAAAAAAACAGACGGTTATGTTTGTGTAGCTAAAAAAAAAAAAAAAAAGAAAAAGCTGAATAGGTTTAGAAGTTTGTCACGGCTTAGGTTTCCTGACAGATGGAGCTGCACAGCAAAACCACTTGTGAAGAGATGTCACCTGTGAATGCTGGGCACTTACAGAAAACCTGCCCAAGTCTAACAGAGACGCATTGAGGGGAACTCTTCATATTTTTTTTCTCCCTTTTGTATGCATCTGCAAGAACTCCAAAACTAAAAACTCCTGTAATTGTTCGTAATGTGGCCATGCCTAGTTCTGCTACGGGGCAAGCCACATTGAGTCTATGGAAATAGAGAATAAAACATGGCGCTTGAGTGTTTTTTTTGTTTGTTTGTTTGTTTTTTTTTATGGAAGGGGGTAGGTTGGAGAGTGGGTTAGACACCCACAACACAGGACTACACTTCTCTGAAGATGAAAAGTGATTGGTCGTCTGTGGCATTTCTTTCCCATTGCATGTGCTTGGGCACAGTAATGTGGTTTTAAAGTCACATCCAAAGAACCTGAAGTGGGATGGACAGAGTCTATACAGACGTTGAGTACAAAGAAGAAACCCGCGCTCAGATCTGCCTGTCTCAAGAGGGAAGTAAACCCAGGAACCCGGAGCCAGGAGAACACACAGCAATGCTTCATCGACAGGCCAGCCAGCCCCCCAGAGTAATCTGATTAGTGAATGAGACTTGTGCCAAAGTAAACTCGATAGAGTTTGTAATGTTCTACTGAATTCATGAACTGACTGACACATACTGAGTTTCCGCATGTGGCAGAGTCTGAATGTTTTCAAGATCATTGATGTGACTGTTGGCCCTTCACGTCTGCCTCTCTCCGGGCTACCGTCGTCTTGCATTCACCATAAAAAAAAAGCTCTCAGAGAGGCACACCTTCTCCTCCTCCTCCTCCTCCTCCTCCTCTTCTTCTTCTTCTTCTTTTCTTCTTCTTCTTCTTTTTTCTTCTTTCTTCTTCTTCTTCTTCTTCTTCTTCTTCTTCTTCTTCCTCCTCCTCCTCCTCCTCCCATCTCCTTCTCTCTTCTTCTTCTTCTTCTTCTTCTTCTTCTTCTTCTTCTCCATCATCATCATCATCATCATCTTCTCATATCATCATTATCATCATCATCATCATCATCATCATCATCATCATCATCATCATCTTCTTCTTCTTCTTCTCTCTTCTTCTTCTTTCTTCTCCTTCTTCTTCTTCTAAAAAAATCAGCAACAAGACGTTCTATCCACAGAGCACTCGCTTTGGCCATATTCACTGATGAGGTCGACACAGTGGTGACATCGGTTCTTTGAAGAGACACAGTACAACTATTTCGAAGACTGGCGCTGACACCATGATGAAATTGACGATGCATTGGAATTCCAGCTCTGCCAAGAAAATGTTGTGCAGATCAAAAGGATCAAAGTACACACTCATCTGTACATTCATTATGCTCAGTTCTCCGTCTTAGTTCTGACGCTGAACCCACAAATGGAAGCACAAAAAGCATACGCACGCATCTATCGAAGTTATCGCCCTGAAGATTTCAACCAATGACTTTCAGTTATCCGAAATAGACTCCTTTCATCACACAGCATGTGCATAGGGCTTTGTTATCTTAAAATTGTGCTATACTCATGCATTCATGTCTCATAGGAACAGAAACATATCCGTAAAATGAAAATAATACTAACGTTCACACGTTCAAACATATGGCAGGCCGTACAAAATGGATCCTTCTCCGCATTCACCACCTCCTCCCTGCAAAAAAAAAAAAAAGGTTAACAAGCCGTGGAATGCACCGATGTTTCTCTTCCAAAGTTTCCTCTGGAGCAAATTTCTAGATTTGGTATTGGGTAGCTTTTATGCCCATGTAAGAAGAGGGCTAAAAATAACTCTAAAAGTTTCCTCCCTCTTCGAGTACAGATTTCTGTTTGTTTTAACTTCTTACACTATGAGCGTTCCTTTAACAATAGGCGTGTGTAGCATAGTTGATGTTACATGTATTGACCGCCGAGACAAAAGTGTCCAGGGGTCCACTGCTATTCATTAAAACCAAAGCACCTTAGGAATATCGCTGGGCGATTCATAGTGCCAGCATGCCAGCCCCGTCAAGGCGTGGGTGGATGCTGGTCTAGCTGGGTAGTTTCAACCCTGTCCACACTCCCCTGTCCACTCTGTCCGGTGGGTTACGGCTCATTAGTTTGTTTTTTGGTCACTATTTGGTTTATTCGTTTGTCTTCATTTTAGTCACTCTGCTCCCAGTGTTTCAGCCGTTGATTTATCACTCTCCAAACTACTACATAAAAACCACCACCGTCACCATCCCAATCCCCTTGATGAACACATTTTGTCGTGGCTACTGAATGATTCTAATCGGTGAATTCAGTTAGCTGAAGGGAAGCAACTGCTGAAGAAGGTCAAGGACGTTAGGTCCATCCACTTTGTTTTATTCGATCTACTGTACACTCTGAATAATTGCTTCGTGAATACGACAGTATCGGATTAGACACACTGTATTTTTTTAATGACTGTTTTTATTTGTATTTCCATATTTCTTCGGCTGTTGTTGCTTAACTGTCGCGACAGAGAGAATGGATGTTCAAGGGCTTTCCTTTGGAAAGATTTACGTTTAGCCAGCTGTGTGTAACTGTTCCATGTTGTTTGCAAACATGAAACAGTGATAGTGTTAGTGGCAACATAGTATTTGTTTTGTCCAATGCTTGAAAACAACACATGTACATGCACCCACTTGCAGGCATACATGTGCACAAACAGACACACACACACACACACACACACACACACGCACACACACACACACACACACACACACACACACAAACATGCGGAGTATTTCGCAAAATAGTGAAGAGAAAATGGCCATGTTGACCAGAAGCAGAGCTGAGGCAGGCAGCTCATTAGTTTCCGCTGCGAAACTAAGTCAAAGTGACCCACCAAAAGGCAAATTGCCTGCGAAAAAGAAATCAAGATTGCCAGTCGGAGAAAACCGTTTGGCTGGTGGACAAATTCTTCGATCCGGATTTTCTCCCGAAAAACATGACAACCCAACAGGAGAATCTTCCAACAACATCGAAAATTTACATGAAATAATTACTACCCTGTGCGATCGGATTGCGAAATTGGAGCTAACCATCCAGGTACAGTCCGAAATACTTAAAACTCACTTTTCCAGCAAGCAAATGAAGGTGGGCAATGCCGAGACCCAGACAGAGACGCTGACTTACAGCTCCTATGCTGAAGCAGTACGCTGCGGACCACCATCGCCACAGCCGTCTACACTGCCCAAGGTCGCCCCTCAGCACAACTCGGGGACAGAAAAAGCCTGAGCACACAAAAACAAAAGGTAGGCGGCAAAAAACTAGAAGAAAAGAACAAAACTGTGGAAAAAAGAAACTATGACGTAAGGAACAAAAACAACGTCAAGACGTCTGATGCTAAAATACGCAATCGAACACCTCCGGAACAGAAAAGGAAATCTCAAACCCTGATCTTCCCAAAGTTGTGTTTCTCCACGACTCAGTGACAAACAAAGTGAATAACGACAGGCTTGGTCGCTCCTATGGATTTAGAGCAGTGTCAAAAAAAGCTAACATGATCAAAGATCTTCAACCCTCCTTTGAGTCTGCACCAATCAGCAAGACAACCACTGGATGCGGTAGTTATTCACTGTGCTGTGAACGATGTTAAAAGACAAAACTCCCATGGAATGCAGCCAGTCGTTTGCCAACTGTATCCGGAACATTACTAAACAGTACCCTAACCTGAAAGTCATAGTCAGCAAAATGGCCCCAGTCAGGGAATCCAAATTAAATATCAAGGGGAGAATTATTCAACGCCCTCCTAAGTTCGGAATTAAGTGACGACAAGAACATCTCCTTCGTGAGCCATTCCAACCTCCTGGTCAACTCTTGGAACCTGAAGGACGGCCTCCATCCCACCTACCGAGGGGCCAGTGTCATCGCAAAGAACATCGGGCGACACGTCAGGGACGTCTTCTGGCAGAGACCACGGAAGGTCGCTCGACACCCACCGTCCCGTCCACCCAGGGCCTACCAGTCCTTCACACCAGATCCGCGTCACAACTTCGGACCGTGGGTGAACATGTACAGTCCACTGTATGACTGGTAAAATCACTCACTGGACTCACACTTTGTGAAACTCCAGCACTCAGCATTTTGACAGTTCAACCACCACTTGTGTTTTACTGTAATGACTTATAACCAGTTGTATCGAACATTTTCCTTCAATCATACACAAAATCACTACACGTGAAAATTAGCTTAGTATAACTTAGTATTATCATACTATCATTTGAATTTAGTAATTTTCTTTTATTTCGATTATCCTTTGTCTCATTTTATTTTCTTTCTGGGGACCCATGTCTTTGGACAAAGGCTTTAGTGTTCCAATGGAACAGTAGATCCATCTCAACTAGCCATGACCAGTTAGTTCAACATCTCGTACATGAAAAATATAATGTGTTAGCCTTGCAATCACTGAATGTACGAAAAGATAAATTGCCCAAGCTTTGTCATTATTACTATCTCCAGTCATCCAAAAGGTGGATACCAACGAGAAAGTCAGTGTAGCCATTTATATCGAAGAAGGCGTAAAGTACACGCCGTGTATTAGTCCTGTTCCACCAGACATTCCAGGGTCACATTCTTGCGCTGTTAAAGTCCAGGTTGGCTCAGACACATTAACGATTGTGTCAGTTTATCTGCCGCAAGGGCCCAATGATGCAAATACCGAATGGCTTCGTACCTTGCGGACAGATCAAAACAACAAATTTCTAATCACTGGAGATTTTAATGCTCATTCTCCATTTTGGGAAAAAGACTGCCAATTAGTAACAAATAACCGATTCATTGAGAACCTGGTGGACTCTCATCTCTTTATCTGTTGAATGACGGCAGAATAACGCGCATCCCCGACAATCCTAAACACAAACCCAGCGCTATAGATCTAACGTTAGTCTCTCCAGATCTAGCAACTATATGTGATTGGAATACCCTTGATGACACATTGAACAGCGATCACATACCTATAATCATCAATTTTGAAAACGCAAGATCTGAACCGACTGATCAGACTCGAGAAAAAGTTCCAAAATTTAACTATAAGCTGGCCAACTGGAATACGTTTTCAGAATTATTAAGAACGTTTCAAATAAACTGTGATGACGTTACCACCCAAGATATTGACAAACTATATTATCTCTTTCTTTCAAAACGCTTTGCTGTCTGCCGCAAATCAGTCAATTCCAAGGATAAAATCTATGGTTTCTAAAAAGCATTTGGGCAATGTCTGGTGGAATGAAGCTTGTGAGGAGCAAAAAAGGAGAAAAAGTTAAAATTAAAAGCATACAAACGAAATAAGTGCGCGCTGAAAATCTTCTTGAGAAAAAGAAAGCAAAAAAAAATTGAATAGAATTATAGCTCAGGCAAAGCGACAATACTGGTCATCTTTTTGCAAACATGAAGTATCTAATTTCAAAGACTTGCAAAAAGTATGGAAAAAATTAAAAACAATGAAAAATGGAATTAAACTTCCACAATACTCTATCAAACTCGGTAAATCTAATTTCCCTTCAAATTCTGATAAAGCTGAAGCTTTTGTTGACATGTTTGCCAAAAACAGCAGCATGAATAGTTTGACAGAAAAAAAATAGATCATATCGGGAACAAGAGGATAAGCATTATATAAGTAGTAATAAAGATCCTGGGAATAACCACTACCTAAACGCCCCTATAACACTACAAGAAGTTCAAGAATGTCTTAGTAAATTAGGCAGCAAGAAAACTTCAGTCGGCCTTGATGGTATTTCGAATGAAATGCTACGCCACCTACCAGCAAACGTTGTGCAGTTCCTCCATTTTTTTTTTTTTCAAAAAATGTTGGAATGATGGTAAAATACCTCGGTTATGGAAACATTCCATTATCGTTCCTATATATAAACATGGAAAACCTCGCACTGATATAAACAGTTACCGCCCAATCGCCTTAACATCCCATACCTGTAAATTAATGGAACGAATCGTACTAAATAGATTATCTTTACTGTAAGAAGCATGATGTCATACCGATTAACCAAGCTGGATTTCAAACTGGCAGATCCACAGTAGAACACCTAGTCAAACTTACAACTCAAGTGAAACAACAATTTGCAAGACGAAAGAACATACTAGCTACATTCTTTGACGTAAAAAAAGCTTATGATCAAGTATGGCATAGTAGACTATTATACAAATAAAAACTGTTGGAATTAGCGGTAACATGTATAATTATGTTCAAGAAATTCTTAGAATATAGATCAATTCAACAAAAATAGAACATACTTATTCAAATCCGAGAACATTGCAAATGGGACTGCCACAAGGTTCAGTAATATCTCCTATCTTATTCAATATATTTAATGGCAGATTTACCCAAAGGCTTATCGAAAGGCACAGAATTAGCTCATTTTGATGATATATGCCTTTGGATGAGAGTAACCATGAAACGAATAACCCCTTCGAGGTCGCTGAACTACATAAAAGCTTTATACCAACGAGAACTCGATAAAATAAATGTATTTTTACAACAAACGGGCTCGCACTTTCTTTAGAAAAAAAACATATAATGCTTTTCAATTCTGGGTATGACCCAGAAAAGCTCCCAGTTTTTACTTTAGATGGCATTGAAATAAAATATGTTAAATCAGTAAAATTCCTAGGTATAATCTTAACTTCTAAACTGTCATGGAACCAGCACATTGACCACATATTAAATAAAGCACGGAAAAGTTTAAACTTTCTTAAGATTTAAACAAGCAACCATGGGGGGGCCAAGACGCTTCGACTTTAATACCTCTATCTATCAACCGCTCTAGTGCGATCTAGGTTAACCTATGCTCAGGAAGTATTTTTTTCAGCGCACCACAATATCTGTTAAATAAATTGCAGAGCATTGATTGCAAGGCTTACAAAAACTCGCTCTTGGTGTTCCCACACATACATCCAACTTAGGAACATACAATGAGATTGGAGTTCTACCTCTCAGCGAGGTTCGAAAAGTAGCTGCGTCGAAGTTTGTTCTGAAGAGTTTTACACAGAAAAATTTCTGTTCAAAAGAAGTTTGTTTAAATTCTGAAAAAGATTTTGGAAGACGAGCTAGAGGAATACAATCTACAAAATCAATCTACTCGATTTCTAACCTTATCAGAGATTCCAACATAAATAGTAATGAAATCGCTGTTAAACCATCCTTTTCACCAGTACCAAGATGGGAACAAACAAAGGCCTCCTTTGATACGATTCATTCAGATTTGTCAAAAAAAGATTCACCCAACATACTAAAAATTTCCGTATGCTTACACCTGGAAAATCAGTACAAGAACCACCTAAAAATTTTCACAGACGGCAGTGCTAGAAGACAGTAGGACAGGGGCAGCTTTTGTAATACCTGACTTAAACGTGGAGAAAATGTACCATCTTGGCAGAAATTTTTCGATATTTAGTGCCGAGCTAGCCGCCATCCTAATGTCCTTAAATTATATTCTTTATCTCCATCTGAATGTCAGTCACGTACTAGTATGTACTGATTCTAGATCTGCTCTTGAAGCAATCCAGTCTTCAAATTCAAAAATCCGTTTGGAGATGATAACAGAAATAAATCATGTTATACATCTTTTATCCGATAAAGGCACATCAGTTAGTTTTTGCTGGGTCCCCTCTCATTGTGGCATTTCAGCAAATGAGAGAGTCGATCAGGCTGCAAGAAAGGCAGCTCGAAATGTTGAAGGTTCAATTCCCCTTAATATTCCTTTGGATTTAACAGAATGCAATATTCTTCTAAACAAAACATCGGATGAAAGTTTCAGAAACTTGATAATGAAATCGGATACTCAGTATTATCAGAGTTGTGTTAAATTTTGTGGCAAAATCAACTCGAAAACCTCGTCAAGCAATCACCTTGCTTCTCTGTCTAGAGAGATTAGAAGTTTACTGCACAGAATGCGGTTAAATTCCCTTCGTACGAAGTTCTGTAAAAACATTAGATGTATGTGTGGAGAAACACTCGGTGTAGGACATCTATTAATCAATTGCCCAAGAGCAAGGGAATTATATCGTCAGTCGGGGCGTTTGTAGTTTATCTGACGGATCCAGTCCGTCATCTGTGTCCAAGATTTTGAATGACTACTCTTTTCTTTCCTCAGTTTGTAAATGTTTGTTACACAGCCCAGTGGGCATTTACCTTTGATGTTCTATCCTTTAATATTAGATTGTTAATTACTTAGCATTACTTACAGTACTCTTGCTCCTATGCTACACTCAGTTTGAAGCGTATTTGCCTAAATCCGGAAAAATTAAAACCAGTTAATACGCACATTTTCATATACTTCAACACATCGTCTGATATCACTTTTAGTGG
>JADBJO010023038.1:0-27070 GCA_016801955.1 Conus betulinus
CCTGAATTTCTAACCATTTTTGTTTTAAAACTTGATATTTTCCTGAAATCTGATCGAAGCAGTATTGCTGTACGCCAGGACCCCCCCATACCCCCCCCCCCCCCCCCCACCCCCCCCCGTCACGTTCGCATTGGAATCAGTGAGTTGTCTGATCACCTGGCCAAGAATGCCACAAGAAGAAACGGTCAATGTCATTATATCTCCTCCCCTCTACGCAGAGCTAAAACCCAAATATCATTAGTTAGGCAGTGTCAGAAAACTTCTGACCAGAGGACCGAAACAAACGGATAATGAGCTTTTATTCGGATTCGTCCAAATTGAAAGACCACATGTCATGTGCCACTGGCGGCCATTGGTGTTTCGTTAAGAAGGAAGGGCTTTGTGCCGATTAGATTCGGGCCTCTGTTTTCACACACTCTCAAGAACACTTTAAAAAAAAAATTCTGGTGAGAAGGTTGTGTGACGCATGTCTTGTGGATGAGCCGCTCACTAAGAATTGTGTGTGTATGGAGTGCTGGGATATATATATATATATATATATATATATATATATATATATATAAATATATATATATATATATATACTAAAATATGACAATCGACATGAATAAACGATCAGCAGCAGATCCTTGAAGATCTTGTTTCAAAAATGTTTTACCAGCTGACTGGGACCTCGAATTTTGACTGACAGTGGAAAACTCGAAACTGATCTTCTAATTGACCATTATAAAGTCGTGTGTCCACATACACCTATACGACAGCAATAGCCGTGTACCACTTCGCATTATTTTAAACAGTAAATGTGCCAACGTGTATGTTTATTTGGGCATTATCGAACATGAAGGCGTTTTCTCACAAAAATCCACTGTGATCCTCAACGGATCCGAACAAGGGAGAGAAATCTTGTTGAAGGCGGAGTGAGCGGTTGCTGTCCTTGCGTGCAGTGATTCTGGCGGGGGGTTACATGGTCGGCAGCCTCCGTGTGCCCCGGGAGTGGGCCTTGTCCATCAGAGCGGGGCTGGAGAGCCACTTCATCGGGGCTGCTCAGTCCATGAGGCGTGCTGGAGTGTTGTCTTTCATTTTCCGCCTTGTCTCCTGGGACCCACGGCCCATTGAGCACAGAGCCTGTCGCGGCTATCCTCTGAAGGCGGGGAGATGTCATCCGGGATGGACGTAACGACATGTACCGCTGGAGAGGGGGGTGCACGGGGGTGGGTGGGAGGGAGGGGATGGAGGGGGCTGGCTCACCTGCTTCTCTTGGATACCCACAAAACATTAGCATGCTCCTGCGGGGCGGGAGAAGAGGAGGAGGTGGGGAAAGGGAGTGGGGGGGGGGAGGGGGATGGGGGGCTTGGACCCCATCGTTTGGGTCAGACCGGACACCATCGGGACCGTCCTCTTTTACTGGGCTTGAAACTCAAATGTATGCATCTTTTAGTACATCATGAAGGTCGCGAGATTCCCCTTGATCTCAAGTGTCGAGTGTGTGTGTGTGTGTGTGTGTGTGTGTTGGTTGGTTGGTTTTTAATTTGGGGGGGTGTGAGGGGTGGGGATAAGGAATTTTTAAAAGGCGGGGAAAAAGGATTGTCCACCATGGCTGGGCCTGAAGTTGTAGGCCAGGTTGTGTGTGCGTTGTGCGTGGGGAAGGGGGAAGGGGGGGGGGGGGGGGGGGGGGAATTACGGAGGCTTCTATCTGACCCGGAGGGCGGCAGTAGGACGACGGAGAATCCCCAGCCAATGATTCACGCTCTGTTAGACCCCAAGTGGACCAGGATGGTTGGGGGGAGAGGGTGTCGTGCATGTCTGTGGTGTGTCTGTGCTGTGGGCAGGCCGCTAGGCTTCCAGCCGAGTGGCGACGGGAGGTGGATCACCAGCGATGGTTATTCCATCGAGACTTAACGCCCGCCCACACCACCGCACGCAGGTTGACATGAAATGACTTGCATAACTATGCTGGAAGAGGGGGGTTATGGGGGCCTACGTTACACTAAAGTTACATCACCAGAACGATAACACAGTGTGATAGTCCTAACTGGTAAACTGACTCTCTCTCTCTCTCTCTCTCTCTCTCGTGAGAGTAGATCTTCTTACACTTTCGACTGCGAATCCGTTTGCTATGGAAGTGCGTGAACCGTGCACTCCGAACTCTGCTGACTGCTGTTAACTTGTGATTCTTGTCGCTGCGGACGTGGACCTGAGTATTTATTATACTTTAGGCCTCCTGTTCGCATACAGCTTTACAGCACGATTCATTCAGGTTGTAGCCTACAACATCTTACGACATGAGTTGCGCACACAAAAACAACTTTTCACCGCATGGTTCGTTGAGATTATACACCTTATACTACATGTGTTGTTCACACTACAAATTCTACTGCATCCTACATTTACATTGTACATTTTTTTAACTACATCATGTGTTGTTCACCCTGCATTTTTTTTTTTCACTGCATGGGTCGTTAACATTTTGTACAACTTTTTTTTTGCGATATGTGTTGTTCGTAGTACAACTTATTACTGCAGGGGTCGTCGAGATTAACTTTTTACTACACGTGTTCTTCTTATTGTTCCGGTTTTATTTTATTTTTACTGTATGTTTCATTTCGATTGTTCTAGTTTTTACTACACGTTACGTTTGGATTATCCTAGTTTTACTTCACGTGACGTTTGGATTATCCTTTTTTTTTGTACTACACGTGACGTTTGGATTATCCTAGTTTTTACTGCACATGACGTTTGGATTATCCTAGTTTTTGCTACACATGACGTTTGGAATATCCTAGTTTTACTGCACATGACGTTTGGATTATCCTAGTTTTTGCTACACATGACGTTTGGAATATCCTAGTTTTTGCTGCACATGACGTTTGGAATATCCTAGTTTTTACTGCACATGACGTTTGGAATATCCTAGTTTTTGCTACACATGACGTTTGGAATATCCTAGTTTTTACTGCACATGACGTTTGGACTGGCCTAGGCTTTACTGCACATGACGTTTGGATTGGCGTAGTTTTTATACTACACGTGTAGTTTAGGTTGTCCGAGATTCTACTCCACGCATCGTTTAGATTGTCCAAGTTTTTCGTACACGTGTCCTTTAGATTGTGTTTCTTGTCGTACATGTTACGATGTACCGACCAGCCAGCTGTTCTTTTTTAGTGCAAAGTTCAATGCAAGGGAGCGAAAACACGCACACGCACGCCCACCCCTTCGCCTCCACCCCACCCCAACCATACACACACACAACACACACCCACACACACACACACACACACACACACACACAAACAGAGAGAAGGTTATAGTGGTTGCTACGTGTCTCAATATTAATTGTTTTCTTCTTCTCTTTCTTTCTTTCTTCTATTAAAATTTTTTTTTTAATGAGAGGCGACAGTTGCATTTTCAGATCGAGCGACGTTTCTCTGAGCAATTAGGGAACGCTCGACGGTTGGGCTCTAATCTCCAGATTCCGAAGGTGGAAGGGATCAGGAAGAATCTGCCCCACCTGGGAATCAAACTCAGTACCTGTACTCTCTCTCTCTCTCTCTCTCTCTCTCTCTCTCTCTCTCTCTCTCTCTCTATCTCTCTCTCTCTCTCTCTCTCTCTCTCTCTGTCTCTCCCCCCCCCCCCCCCCCTCGTTCCTCCACCCTCCTTGTTTGCTCCTTGGCTATCCGGCAAGAATTTTTACGCTGGGCCAACCGTCCCTACCACACACACAGGTTTGTCGAGGTAGGAAAAAAAATGAACTAAAAGAAATGTCATCATGGCTGCCAGAACGAACGCTCGCATCCTTGTGTCGCTGCTTACTGGACCTGATAGCTGTTTTCCCAGACCAACCCTGGCAGCAGCTGCTGTCAGGGAAGAGCCTCTCCTGATGGGTTCCAACCTCAGTGGAGGCCTAAGTTCCACCGGCTGTGGCCTTGCAGAGCACTGTTGTTCATAAGGATCCCGCTTCACTTCTGGAGCTAGTCATTTATTACCTGGTTTGCTGGTCGTTTGTAGAAAAGGGTACGCACAGAGAAGGAGCACAGTGCGAAGGGGGGGAGAGCAGAGAGGAGGATGGGTGGGGGTCCTTAGGGTGAGAAAGGGGATGGGGTGAAAATGATGGAGGGGGGGGGGGGGGAAGAGTGTGAGAGGAGAGGGTGGGGTCCTTAGGGTGAGAAAGGGGGTGGGGTGAAAATGATGGAGAGGGGGGGGAAAGGGTGGGAGAGGAGGGGGTGGGGGTCCTTAGGGTGAGGAAAAGGGGGTGGGTGAAAATGATGGAGGGTGGGTGGGGATGGGAAAGGGTGGGGAGGAGGGGGTGGGGTCTTAACTTGGTGAGAAAAGGGTGAAAATGAAGGAGGGTGGAACTGGTTGGGGAGGGAAAGTGTCGGGAGAGGCGGGAGGGTGTGGGGTTTTTGGGTGAGAAAGGGAGAGAGGTGAAAGTAATGGAGGGGACCCGGGTATGGAAGGGTAGGAGAGGAGGGAGGGTAGAGGTTGGGAGAGAAGAAGAGGGTACATGCCGGTGAGGTGAGCGGTGGGGTGGTAGTAGTGGTTTTGTAGGTGGGCTGTGATTTAAGCCGAGGGTAAAGAAAGGAAAAGCTAGGTGTTTGCAAGGAGAAGAGCATCGGTCGATCCATTCATCTGTCTCACCTGTCTAATCTGGCGTGTGGAGGGTACGCCTCCCCTTCCCTCCCTCCCTCCCCAAAGAGTCTCTCTCTCTCTCTCTCTCTCTCTCTCTCGTCTCTCTCTCCTCTCTCTCTCTCTCTCTGTGTGCGTGCGTGTGCGCGCGCGGTGCGCGACCGCGCGCGCAGTGTGTGTGTGTGTGTGTTGTGTGTGTGTGTGTTCGTGCGTGCCCGCCCGCGCGTGCATAGAGAAGGGATGGGGTCATACTGTATAATTATCTCCTCAAATGCAATCTCACTCGGGAGAAACTGCAATCCTTTGCACCTGTGCACGAACTGTGAAGGGGAAAAAAACTGTCTCAAACTAATCACGGATCTTCCTCCTCTCTCTCTCTCTCTCTCTCTCGCTCTCTCTCTCTCTCTCTTCTCTCTCTCTCGACTTTGTTTATTATTGCTGCTGCTGGGTGCGAGCGAGCGTTTACTTGAGCGCACGCGTTTGACATATTGTTGTGACCCAAACCCTAAGCCATGCCAGATAGCTTAAGGCAGAAAAGGCCTTTTGCATTTTCTGCATAATTAAGGACAGTTGGCGTTTGTTAGGTTTGGGTTTGTTTGTTGGGGATGGTGGGGATAGGGGATTGTTTGTTTGTTTGTAGTTTCGTTTTAAAGTGGGATGCTCAGATATCACGTGACCCATCTCGGTCGTGTGGCATGCGCGTTTGCGCAGGAGGATGAGGTTGAAACAAAATAAACAACCAAAGAGCCAAACAAAACGTCTCGTGGATATCTGCAGGGGAGAAGGTCTTTGAGGCTCCAGGTCTGCTATATTTCTCCCTGTTTGTGTTTCCCTAGTCCTGTCTCCAGCCCTGTGTTCTCCTAGGTCTGTATCTCCTCCAGGTCTGTGTTTCCCAGGTCTGCAATACCTCCACCCCCGAGGTCTTTGTTTATCCCATGCCTATGTTCTCTCCAGGACTCTGGCCTGCTCAGGTCTGTGTTTCCCAGGTCTGTATTCCTACTAGGTCTGTGTTCCTCCCATGTCTGTTTTCCGGCCAGGTCTCTGTTCCCCCTAAGTCTGTGTTTCCCTACATGTCAGTATTTCTCCCCAAAGTGATGTTCTCCGAGTCCGTGTTGCCCAGAGATATATTTGTTTTCCCCTGTCTGTATTCTCTTCCTCCCCACCCCTCCTACCAGGTCTATTGTTGCTTACAGGTCTATTTCCCTGCGACTTGCCCATGTCCCGTCACCTCTGGGTCTAACCCCCAGATCTATTTTCCTCCGGAGGTCTCCCCCCCCCCCCCCCCCCCCCCACCCACACACACATACACACACACACACACACCACACGCACTCGCTTCGCCCGCAGGTCATGTAACCACAAGTTGAAGAAGGTCAGCAGACCCACATCCGGGTTAAACGTCAAGGGGTCCACAACGTGTCAATGAATCAGAGTGACGTTTAACAACCGCATTAACCAGAAAGACCTAAAGTGATTTTGAGGGTGATTGAGCTACCAAGATCAAGGTGAAATATCAGGTGACACATTCTTGGACATGATGAGCCACTTTCGATCACACTTGACCGTTAACCTAGGTCTTGGCAGCCAGCGCACATTTTTGGCCCATTTGAGTTCGCACTGGATCTGTATGAACCACTCTGTGGCCACCCGACCTTGTAGACTCGACCTGGTTCATGACGTCTAGTTTTGGTCGTTTGACCCACATGGCTGGAACACATTCTAATGGCATCCGATCCTTAACTTACAACCAGTTCTCGTTGACTCTTTTTTGGGCCACACGATTTTAACCTCAGTCTGGGTCGTGATGTTCAAATATAGGTCACTTGACCTTTCTGAAATATAATGTGAAAGCATGTTAGATGACCCATTGTGTACATTAGTGGAAATAAAGTGTGGGTATCCTGTCCGTGACATATATATATATATATATATATAATATATATATATATATATATATATATATATATATATATATTGTAAACATTGTGCTATATTTTCTTGTACAAGGCATTTAAGGTTTGAAGCTTAGCAGGTAGTTTGGGTTTTATTGTTGTGTATGGTTTGATATCTATAAAGTTGATAACCTAAGATAAATCCATTGATGATGGATATTTTGATATCTATAAAGTTGATTACCTAAGATAAATCCATCGATGATGGATATTTGATCATTTTGTTGTTTTTTTCTTTGATTTTTTTTCACAACCCCTTCACTAAGGGCCATGGCTTATGTGTATGATATATCTATATCTGTATCAGTATGTGCATGCCCCCCCCCCCCCCCCCCCTTCTCCACCTTACGATCTCCTTCCCTCTTTCTCACCACCTCTGTGTCTCTTTATGCATATCTACACACTTGGGGACACACACAAACACGCACGTGTGTATGCGTTCAAACACACACACACACACACACACACACACACACACACACACACACACACACACACACACACACACTCACTCACTCACACTCACACTATTTCCATGCTACCTCAAAAAAAAGTTAGTAGATCTTATATACAAAGCTTGTCAGAAGTATAGTTTGAAATCACATCATGGAGATAATCCAGATCATCTAAACGTAAATCATGTCCGTAGATGTTGTAAAATCATTCAGATGAATATTGTAAATCACATAGAAATTGTAAATTATGTTGTAATGCAGGATGATTCATAAATCATTGTGAACAGTGTAAACCATGAAGATATAGACCACGTAGATCATGGTGATATTGAGACCATGTCAATATCGTTAACCATATTGATATTTAGACTGCAGGCATTTTAACAGAGCTTCGCCTGGTACCTACCTCCCCCTTGCTATCTCACTGCATCCCTCCTCGAACTTTCCCCCCACCCTTACTGGCACCAACCCTCTTCCTCTCTGTCTCTGTCTTGCTACATCCACGTACAACACTGTGGCAGCAGCAATATCACTGCCAGGTAGTGTTTATGAATTAGAGATGGCAACTTCTGTAAGACAACTGGAATACCATACAGCTCCAGAATGCAAGACACTTAACCTAACCTGACCATAACCCTTAACCTAACTCTAATCATAACTGAAGCTAACCCTAACTTTATGGAAGCTGCATTTTTTTTTTTTTTTTTTTTTTTTTTTTTTGTGGGGATGGGGGAAACAAGCTGTCACGAGAATCTTTGCTCCCATAACCGAAATGTGTCTTCTCTTCCACTTCCACCTCATGCAGCAATCACTCCTCATCTCCCTACATTTACTGTGTATGTACATGTAGTGTGAGGTGGCCAGTAGGCGCTGGCTCAATGGAGAGCCAGCATCTACACAACAAGCATTCACTGTGAGCAAACTGAGCTAATCCTGGCTGACTGATGTGGTCCACGGTAACACAGTGGTTTGACAAAGTAATGTATAATAAGTGCATCAGATCTGGACAGCACTTAGAAAATTTCAGACGGATTTAAGTTGTATGAAGAAGATCATGTATACTGAATCAGAAACTGATGTGTGCAGCAGTTTTTGACGCAATGTTGGCACAGAAAATCCTGGGATGTAATTATTCTCAAAAATGATGGTGGCTGTAAGCTGTTGATATTGATGAGTGGCATTGTGTGTTCTGTTCCCTCGCAGAGTGCCGATGTGGACCTGTGTGCCAGTGGCCTGGTGGCCGAGGCCTACCCTTCCATGGAGGGCCGGCAGCCGGTAGTGGCCAAAGGGGTGTGGACGGTACCTGGCCAGGAGGCCACGGCCGTAGCCGTGCAGACCAACAGTCAGCATCAGGTAGCCTTTGTGGGGACCTCTCGAGGTGATGTGTTTAAGGTGAGCAGGGGACTTGGAGTTTCTCTGTCTCTATCTGTTTCTCTGTTTCTGTCTGTCTCTGTCTGTCTGTCTGTCTGTCTGTCTTATGTCTCTCTCTCTCTCTGTCTGTCTGTCTGTCTGTCTGTCTGTCTCACTCTGTCTGTGTCTGTCACTGTCTTTGTCTGTCTGTCTCGTGTGTACAGTGTGTGTGTGTGTGTGTGTGTGTGTGTGTGTGTGTGTGTGTGTGTGTGTGTGTGTGTGTGTGTGTGTGTGTGAGAGAGAGAGAGAGAGAGAGAGTAGAGAGTAGTAGTAGTGGTGGTTGTATTGTTATCTAGTTGTCAACTACTTTTTAACCCTGACCTAAGAACATACTGTGTGTGACCAGACATTGGTTATGTTCGAAAGCTTTCATTCGTGAACACTACCACTGGTCCCCATGGCTTCCGAGGGTCATGGGACTTCAGGAGTAGTGCCATGATGAATGCAGCTCTACACACTGTGTTGTTTTGTTTTGTTTTGTTTCTCTTGAATGATGATCATCGTGAATGATTCTTCTTCCTCTTTCTGTTCCTTCTTCTTTCTGTATTTTTCTGGTTACTTTAGTATCTTTCTGTCACTCAGTCGATGTGTCATCAAGGGCAGATCAGCAGAATGAACTAGTCCATACACCACACCACATATGCTGTGCTCTGAGAGCGCAATGGGCAGGCATAACATGAGATGAAGAAGAGAGGGTCTGATGGGGACAAGACCTTAGAGAGATTACTGATCAGTGCTGAAAACCCAGCATGCTGATCAGAACATGGGTATCTTGCTAGCGTTGCCTGTGGCTTTACTTCTGTGGTTCTTCAGATGTGTGTGTGTGTGTGTGTGTGTGTGTGTGTGTGTGTGTGTGTGTGTGTGTGTGTGTGTGCTTGTGTGATGCGTGAGTGTGTGTGTGTGTATTCATATTAGTACATTGCTCATGTGTGTGTGTATGTGCCTGTATGTGCAGTGTATGGTATTCATGTATATACACGACATCTGTATGTGTGTGTGTGTGTGTGTGTGTGTGTGTGTGTGTGTGTGTGTGTGTGTGTGTGTGTGTGTGTGTGTGTGTGTGTGTGCAGCATGTTGTGTCTGCATACAAACTATGTGATGTCTCTGCCACAGGTGGTGGTGCAGGTTGTGTCAGGCATCAAACTATATGACCTCTCTGCCACAGGGGTCCTGGTGCAAGCCAGCCAACAGGACCCATCAGGTGGACTCTCACCTTTCTGTGAAAGGAAAATAATGGGGTCCTGTGGGTCCTGTCATTCAGATCCAGCCATCGACCAACAAGGACCACCTCTATGTACTCTCCCCTTCCAAGGTGAGTTGAAAGTAAAATAATGGGGAAGAAGATAGGGTCCTGTTGTTCAGATCCAGCCATCGACCAAGAAGGACCACCTGTATGTACTCTCCCCTTCCTGAAAGTAAATGGGGAAGAAGAATGGGGATGGAGAGAAAAAGGGGATGGGTTAGGTGACGGAGAAGCCCTTTTCTGTGACGATCACCAAGATCAAAGGGATGTTAATGCTATAGTCTACATTGGATCAAGAGTCTTCAAAACAGGGCTGCACTATATGCTACATTTCCTTCATTCGTAACCCTAGGGTCAGTCAGGTCTGGGAGAGACAGACACCTGCAATGTTAATCAGGACTGAAAGAAAGGCTGAAGACTCAAAACCTTCGTCACTCAAGAATGAAGATTTCAGGCATCGCCTCACCATCGGGCTGCCTTTGCTGATCACAGGCAATGTGAAATCCAGTGCAGAAATGCAGACACTAAGCAGATAAAACTCAACAGCAAGTTAAAACTCCAGTCTGCCCATTGTAGTCCCTCTCTGTGGACAGAAGATGACCAGGGGTGAAGAAAAGTTACAAATATGAAATGCTTCAGCACTCTAGACATGCCTGTCGCAGCCCCGATTGAATGATTTTGATTGCCAAGTCTCTCTCTCTCTCTCTCTCTCTCTCTCTCTCTCTCTCTCTCTCTCTCCTCTTGCCTCTTTCCCTCTCCCTCTCTCACTCTCTGTCTCTGTCCTTCTCTTTCTCACACCCACCCCCCCCCCTCTCTCTCTCTCTCTCTCTCAACAGTGTGCTCAGTTTCATGTGTTGTGTGTCTGTGATCATTTTCTTTCATTGTCACTTATTCTTCACTAATCATAGATCACTTTTTCGTCTGTGGTATATGCATTTTCGTTATCCAGTGATCAGCATTACTTGCTACATGCTCTTTACTTGATATATCTTTTTCATCATGCACTTGGGTGGTCAAGTTTCCATGACCCAGCAAAGCCAGCCTGTACCTTGTGAACATGGCAGGCTAATGATTCCAGGTTGATGTGTTCAGTTTCCATCTGTGGCTTCACACAACAACAAGGGAGGGGGGGGGGGGGAGGGCATGTAAGTGCCTGCCTTGGCTCGTTTCCATTGGTTAGGCAATTTTCCATTCACACCTGCCAAGTCTGGTGTTCATGTGTGGCGTTTGCTTAGCTGGTTGATCTGTGTCTGCTCCTGCCTGCTTTGACCTGGAGCTGCACCGCACGATTTGTTTTTGTGCAGCCATCACAATGAGGCTGGAAACGGCCCTGCTGTGCTGGGTGGGTTTTCCCACTCTTCCTCCCCTGTGGAGGAAGATGATGCTGCTTGGTAGGAGACAGGGTTGAAGGGGGGTGGGGGGGGGGGGGGAACGATGGCAGGTGACGAACCACTCGGCACTGAGTTCTGGGATGACCTGACATCAGGCTCTTGCTTTTCATTGCAGTCTGCAGACCCTGCTCCTAGATGCTCCATGCCATTTTAATCTTTTTTTTTTTTCTTCTTCGGGAAGATGAATGATTTTTCCATTCAGTATGATTTACTGGGAAGTTTTCGGATAAGTGATACATTGGGCTGTGCAGGTGGTCTGATAAGTGACATATTGGGTCGTGCAGGTTTCTTGATAAGTGATGTATATTGGGTTGTGTGCAAGTCTTTTGATAAGTGATATATATATATATATATATATATATATATATATATATATATATATATATATCAATCAAATATTACTAAAACGCTTAATAAAATGTTTAAAGTGCTCAACCCCTTGGGGAGCAACATCTGTTAAAATAGTATGGTAAAAGGAAGTTTTAAAATCAACAGATCTGTTTCGAGCGTAACAGCAAGTAAGTAAAATACAAAAACCAAACAGAACTGAGCAAATATATTGGAGACTTAAAGACAAAAAAATAAACTATAACATATCCTGGAAAATCATAAAAAGGGCATCACCATACAATAACATTTCAAAAAGATGCAACCTATGTTCAACAGAAAAATGGTTAATACTAGCAAACCATACTTAGCAACCCTAAATACTAAAGTAGAAATAGTAAACAACTGCAGGCACAAATGGAAATCGTTGTCAGCAAACGCACCCTAAACTGTAAACAACCTGAAAAACCGAACAACACGTGCAGCCAATCCGCACATGCAAACAGTGACATTAGGCCATATAACACCGGCAGTAGGCGACCCAAAACCATCCTGAGGAGAGCCAGCGCTCGAAACAGATCTGTTGATTTTAAAACTTCCTTTTACCATACTATTTTAACAAATATATATATATATATATATATATATATATATATATATATATATATATATATATATATATATATATATGCATACATACATCCATTGGTGCAGATTTTCTGATAAGTGATATATCCATTTGTGCAGATTTTGAAATTTCTGATAAGTGATAATTGGGCTGTGCAGGTTTTCTGATGAGTGATATGTTGGGCTGTGAAGGTGTCTCGATAAACATCATGTATTAGGCTGTCATATTGGGCTGTGCAGATGTTTAGATAAACACCAAGTATTGGGCAGTCTTGATACCTGATGAAGGTCATGTTGGGCTGTGCAGGTGTTCAGATAAACACCAAGTATTGGGCAGTCTTGATACCTGATGAAGGTCATGTTGGGCTGTGCAGATGTTTAGATAAACACCAAGTATTGGGCAGTCTTGATACCTGATGAAGGTCATGTTGGGCTGTGCAGATGTTTAGATAAACACCAAGTATTGGGCAGTCTTGATACCTGATGAAGGTCAGATAAACACCATGTTGGGCTTGTGCAGATGTTTTAGGTAGATAAACACCAGGTATTGGGCAGTCTTGATACCTGATGAAGGTCATGTTGGGCTGTGCAGGTGTTCAGATAAACACCAAGTACTGGGCAGTCTTGATACCTGATGAAGGTCATGTTGGGCTGTGCAGGTGTTTAGATAAACACCAAGTATTGGGCAGTCTTGATACCTGATGAAGGTCATGTTGGGCTGTGCAGGTGTTCAGATAAACACCAAGTATGTGGGCAGTCTTGATACCTGATGAAGGTCATGTTGGGCTGTGCAGGTGTTCAGATAAACACCAAGTACTGGGCAGTCTTGATACCTGATGAAGGTCATGTTGGGCTGTGCAGGTGTTCAGATAAACACCAAGTACTGGGCAGTCTTTGATACCTGATGAAGGTCATGTTGGGCTGTGCAGGTGTTTAGATAAACACCAGTATTGGGCAGTCTTGATACCTGATGAAGGACATGTTGGGCTGTGCAGGTGTTTTGATGATCTACGATTGAACTGTCATGATAGCTCATGAAGGACATGTTGGGCTGTGTGGGTGTTCTGATAAACACGTGTATTAAGCTGTTATGATAGCTGATGAAGGACATGTTGGGCAGTGCAGGTGTTTTGATGAACATGTATCAGGCTGTTATGAAACCTATGAAGGACATGTTGGGCTGTGCAGATGTCTTGATAAACTACATGGATTGAACTGTCATGATAACTGATGAAGGACATGTTGGGCTGTGCAGGTGTTTTGATGAACAACATGTATCAGGCTGTTATGATAGCTGATGAAGGACATGTTGGGCTGTGCGGGTGTCTCTTTAAACAACATGTATTGGGCAGTCATGATATCTGATGAAGGGACATGTTGGGCTGTGCAGGTGTCTCTTAAAAACAACATGTATTGGGGCAGTCATGATAGCTGATGAAGGACATGTTGGGCTGTGCAGGTGTCTCTTTAAACAACATGTATTGGGCAGTCATGATATCTGATGAAGGACATGTTGGGCTGTGCAGGTGTCTCTTTAAACACATGTATTGGGCAGTCATAATAGCTGATGAAGGACATGTTGGTCTGTGCAGGTGTCCTTGCTGTGGGTGCGGCACTGTGAGCAGAGAGAGACCTGTGAACAGTGCGTCACAGAAAGTGACCCTGTGTGCGGATGGTGCGTCATGCAGAACAAGTGAGTAACTGAAGCTACAGCTCAGGAGAAATGAAACCCTTTGCACATCATTCATGTGCGCAAGCTCAAAATGTGTGTTTACAAATAAGTTTGACTGCATAGGAAACAACAGCAGACATCTCTAACAGCACACAAACATGAAAAGTTAAAAAAGAAAAGAAGGAAAGAGAAGGCGCTAGGTAAAGATGCTTGGTCTATTGTCTGGCAACAGATGCACGGCACAGTCTGACTGTGATGCTTCAGCAGTGACGCCTAGCTGGCTGCCAGCATTCTCCGCCGCCTGCGCCAAGATGACCAACGTGCGTCCAACGGTCGTCAGTTATGAGAGCTTGCAGTCCGCACTTGCCGATAGACAGGTAAAAAAAAAACATCTGGAGTCTGATCCAGGCAGTGTGGTTCAGTTATGGGAAAAGATGCTTTGGTGAAATCTTGTGTTTTGTGTTGAAATCACTGTTTGTTTACTTGCTCGGTAGTTGTTGCATGCATCTGGTAGGAACTGTTGTCCTGGCTGTGAGTCAATTTCCAGGAGCCTTCCTTCTGGAACTGGCTCACACTGCTGTGGAGATGTTGGTTTGTTTTTCTCTCAGATTGATGAGAGATGTCTACGTTCCATTGGTTGTCAGTGTCTGAAGAATTTTCTGATGATTCGTGAATTGATTCATTGAGTTTTGAAATGTTCACTTAGAGAATCCAATGAGAATAATTGTTGAGAACCTGTTTGGCTGTTTTTCTGTTTTTGGTCGATGTAAATATGAGAATAAAATAAAACAAAGTGCCTTCACTCACACACCACACACACACACACACACACACACACACACACACACACGGGCATGAATGCACGCATACGCACGCTTGCATGCACGCACCCCCACCCCACCCCCTCACACACACACACGCACACACACACACACACACACACACACACACACACACACACACACACACACACAGGAGAGGGAAAGCATGTTAATTGACTGAATTACACTACAGAACCAAAGCATGTGTTAATTGACTGAATTACTACAGAACCAATGCCTATTGAATCAGCGAGAAATTCTGTGAAAGTTACCCCCTTCATGGAAGGTTTACTGGTATATGTGAGCTTTGAAGCCAGATTGATGGAATGAGTTCAGATGCCTGAGCAGTCTGGGGTGCAGGCTTGTTGTGCTGTTCAGCAGCATCCCAGCATTACCCCACCTTGGGGTTGAAAGTATTAGATGCCTATAAATCCTTGAATTGTACCAGCCGCTGTGACGAAGTGGTTAGCATCGCAGACTCCCAGCTGGGAGGTCATGGGTTCGAATCCCATCAGAGTCATGTGGGTTTTTCTGCCCTGACCGGCTCCTACCCAGAGGTGAGTTTGCTGCGGACTCAGTTGGGAAGACTGGGACCACACAGTCGAGTTTCATCCACTTAATGGATGCGTTTCTGAGAGTGTTGCTCGAATTTCCTGACCAACACTGCAGGTGCCTGTATCTCTTGGGCCTGGTTGACGCCGGGATATATTATGAAAGGAAGCGTAGAGTACAGCCCTGTCACATAGTCTCAGACCAAAATGGTAATCCGTAGCATCATCTTAATCTTCCTCATTCTCATCAATCAGCAAAAAAAAAAAAAAAAAAAAAAAAAAAAAAAAAAAAAAAAAAAAAGTCCCAAATTCTGTGGCCCTTCATGCCCTCCTCTCATGGTGACCTCAGTTTTCGATGTCCTCTCCACGTCTGTGGCCTTGGTTTGGTTCTGTCGGGGTCACCGGTATCGGCGAGTCCATGGGGGCTGTCGTTGGATGGACATGGTGGCGCCCTCCAGAGAGTGAGCTCACTCACGCCAGCTCCGTGACTAAGCAATTATTGTTGTCAGTAGGGGGCTTAGTAGGTGGTGTCCTGCGTATGTTAGATCAGAACAGGCGCCACTGAACACCACTGAAGTGACTCGGCAGCAGTGCAGTGTCTCCTCCGGTGGGTTGCCTCTTGACGACTTGACATTGACTGCTCCCTGTGGATTGCCGGTGCGGGGCTGCGGCGGGGGGCTGACCGGGCTGTGCTGTGGCTGTGGACGGGATGTCGGAATGAGCGGTGTGGGTGCACTGCCTCTGAGGTGGTGCAGAGGTTGGGACAGCAAAAAAAAAAAAAAAAAAAAAAAAAAAAAAATTCTGGAATTGTATATGTTTATGCTTCTGAAAATAGCAGACCTTTTTTTTCCATTGCAGAACATTGTCTGTTTTGAATTTTATTATCTAACCAAACATTTGAAGCTTGTGAGGTTTTTGTTTTTTTTCCAGATTAGTTTCCAGCTTGAAGAAGTGTCAGTCCAGCCCTCCAGTGGCCTTGACCTTGGCTGCCTTTTTGTGTCGGGCAAGTCGAACCATCGTACGAAAGCGACGGTGAACAGCGACGTCATCAGCTGTCCTCTGCCCAACCGAGAAAACCTTCCCAGTATTCCAGAGGGTAAGGGTGAGTAGTAGTGGCTCGCTTTTGCTTTGTGTGTTGTACATTTGCTGTGGTTAGACCAAGCTTAGCTAACAGTCTGCACCATTTATTGGGCTTCTTGTGTATCTGGATCCAAACTTCTGGCTGATCCCTATGATCTGTTGAGCTGTGTCTGGAGACTGGAGGCTGTAGGTTTTTGGACTGTATCGAAAGTCATTGTGTCCATACAAAACTGGTCCATAGCAAGCTTTGCAGGCTTTCAGGTTGTTAATTTTGGCGTGATGAGGGGCTGTTGAGTTGAAGACACTGGAGTTGTCTTACCTTGCTGTGAAGACATCATCTTGGATCATTTATCAGGTGGAATGATGGTGGTGTAAGGAGTTGTCTTACTTTGCTGTGAAGATGTCAGTCTTGGATCATTCATCAGGTGGAATGATAGTGGTGTAAGTTGTCTTACCTTGCTGTGAAGAGACCAGTCTTGGATCATTCAGCACATAAATGGTTGTGGTGTAAGGAGCTGTCTGACTGTACTTTGAAGACACCAGTTTTGGACAGTCAAGAGGAATGATAGATATTTAAGAGAGACATTTCAAAAAGAAAACGAAAATTGCCTACCCATTGCTGAGAAAAGTTTTCAAGTCATCCAGGGGAACCTCTAGTATGATCTGTCTGTACGATGACCTCCTCCTCCCAATGGGTATCAACTCTGTTAGGAATTATTTTTCTTATGCTGTGATACTACTCTTCATCAGAGTAGAGTAACCCCTCCTTAAGCCTTCTAGTAAACAACCTATCCTCATTCCATTCTTAGATTTTTGTTGTTGTTGTTGAATTGTTGGACAAGATTACCAACTTCAGTCTGTTAATCATTTCCATTACTGATTTGAAACCCTGCTCACTTGTTAGTAACGGTCAGTGTGGTCATTGAGGAGGGTGATGAAAGCTTGTCCTGTAATGGAATGCCTTGTGCATGCTTGCACCCTATGTGAACACAGCGCCGGCTTCAAAGGGTGGTGTGGGAATGCTCCCAGCCAGTTGGTTCGGCAGTTAAAGTCAGTGGTTCTCTGGGTCTCACCCGCACTTTCAGGTCTATCTTTTTTTTCTTCTTCTTCTTGTCCTGTATGCAGCATGTCATGTGACCATTGTGAGGAGTGGTCTGAACATGACTTCAGCCATTCTTCCCTGCACCAACACTAATGTTACATCATGAGTGCAGAGTGTAATCCTGTTCTGGTAAATACTGGTCAGTCTCTACAGACCCCTCCCAACACAGTCTGAATGGTCATGATGTTTCTGTGTGTTGTGAAGGGACAGTAAGTCTACACAGACCCCTCTCTGCATAGATCAAATCATCATGGTGTTTTCACATGTTGTTAGCCGCCTTGGAATGGTCCATCTCCACACAAAGTGAATCATCTTGACAGTTTGAAGATGGCTTCAGAGAGACATCGCTGTAGAGGCAAATGAGCATTTTTTGTCATAGAGAGGTTGCAGTTTGTCTTTTTATAACGCTTGTACAGTCTTGAGGTCTGTAAAGTAACCTTGGTTTTCTGTGTGGAATTGTATTGGAACTCTTGTGCTAGTAGCTGTTGCCTTTCTTTTTGCATTGGCTTTTAATAGCTGTTTTTTTTTTGTTTTGTTTCCGTCTCATCCTTTATTACTTTGCTACACATTTTTTTCTGTCTTCTCTATAAACACCAACAATCAGACTCATCTTGCAAAAGCCAGCGGTGCAATAAGAAGCTATCAGTGTCAGATCATGATGAGTACACCCAACAGAAGAGACCCTTCTTTGGTCATGCTCATTGGTGGTATCAGTTCTGATCCAACATACACTTAGGATACCACCTACTGAGCCTGCTACTGACAGCAAAGCCAGCAGGTGCTAGGGGAAAAATACATTCTGTGGTTGGGATGGAACCCACGACTTGTGGCCTTTAATCCACACAGTACAAGTCATAGCGTAACAAGGGCTCGTTGAATGCCTGTTCGATGTTTGGTGCATATTACACTTTGCTATGTTATCTTTGCTAGTGAGGTCTGTAGATGGTATATGCATTCATCCGTAGTTGTTGGTTTGTCTCTTTGTTAGCAAGATCACACAATAACTAGCAAACACTTTTAATGAAACATGGTGGAAAGGTGGAATGTAGGACAATGATGAATCCGGTCAAATTGGTTGCAGATCCGAATCAAAGAGCAGATCCAGTATCTGTTTTAACCATGGTGGAGGTCTTCATTCTGCCCAGTGCCCTAGTAGTTTTAGTGTGGTTGACTGGCTCTCTGAAGTCATGTAATGCAGCTTTTGCCTTCGTTGTTGTTGGAATTGTTGTTTTAACACCTCTTGCTTCATGCTTTATCTGACTGACTGCCGCATGCGTTTAATCCCTGTCATTTAAATAGTATGCTGATTTTTTGATGTGGTATATCAAATAGGTGTCTGAATTTTTATCAGAACCAATTACCAGTAAATAGTATGCTTACTCTCTATCTGTCTTTTCGGCTGTTTGTTTGATTGCAGATTTGTATGTATAGTCACTTGGTATTGTAGAGGCTTTGAGTTGTTAGAAAATACTATGGGAATGTCCGATTATTATCATTAGTAATAGTGGTCACATTGTTGTTATTATTATTATTGTTGTTATTATTATAATTGTTTTTGTTATTATGACATACATTCTGGGACTTGACTTGAAATGTCTTAGGGATGTTGCAATGTTAGAAGTAACTAGAGGCGGGAAGTGCCTCAATAATGGTGAATGAGGTGATGGTGCTGATCACTGGAGAAAAAGAAACTTTTGAAAATGCCTTAACTGCAGAAGCATGTAATTCACCTGTTGCAGGTGACTGGAAAATATCGCTCCCACTGAGTGTGCAGGTCATAGCATTCACTAAATGTCTGATGCCAGTGATCACTTGGCCAGGGTAGTTGGGCAGCTGTCACTGTCCTTCTATGAGTCATCATTTTATGCCATGAGTCATCCATTTTATCTTTCAACTTTGCTTTATGAACTACACTCTTTAAACAGTGCAAATATTCAGCCAGATTCCTTTTCTTCTCACGCTTGGCGTCTTGTGTTCTGATGAAAAGTGCTTCCTCCCTTCAGAGCTTCTGCAGACCCATATTGTTTCTTTTGTATTCATTAGGATGAAGATCAGAACTTTACAAAAAGATAGTGGTATGGATTTTACTTTTGCAGTTCTGCTGTTCACACCATCACAGTAGATAAGAAGTGCATATTGTATATTGTGTGATGTTTTGCAGGTCATGGAGACTTTTTTTCTTGTCTGATATGTACATTGCAGCGGCAGAAAACTGACTAGTGATATATGCTCTATGATGTTTTGCAGATCATGAAGACCTGGTTCTGCATTTCCACGTCCAGGGGAAGTCCATTGTCACACGCAGCGTGGCCGTCTTTGATTGCCGCAGTAACCCAGAGTAAGCACCCCTTTTTAAGTTTTGTCCAGATGCTCCTGACAAGGTTTTTTTTTTGCAGAAGTAAAGAAGAATTTCTGGCATTTCCAGAAAATATTCTGATGGAGCAGAGATGATTTTGCCATTTACACTGTGGCTGATTTGTTTCCTTGAATATTGTTGCATTCTCAGTCATCCTTGTTGTGTTTTCATTTTGAAGTACTTTAGTTGTGTTGAGAGAGACTTTCATTTTGATTTTTTTTTTTTTTATGTGTGTTGAGGAAGCTTTCATTCTGAATTGTCTTTATTTTGTTGAAGAGAAACTTTCAGTCTGAATAATCTGTTCATCATAGAGGGAAACTTTCACTGTTATTCATCTTTGTGTTTTGAGGGGAAACTTCCATTCAGAATCGCATTTGTTCTGTGTCGGTAAGCTTCCGTTCTGAATTTTGTTTGTTGTGTTAGGGAAAGCTTTCATTCTGAATCACCTTTTTTTGTGGCTGGGTAAGCTTTCGTTCTGAATTATCTGTGTTGTATTTTGGAAAGCTTTCATTCGGAATTGCATTTGTTGTGTTTGGGTAAGCTCTTGATTTGTTTCTGTTAATGCTGTTACATTCTCAGATATCTTTATTGTGTTGAGGGACACTTTTTATCATTTTGAATCATTTTTTGTTGTGTTGGGGATGCTTTCATTTTGAATCACCTGTTTTGTTGAAGGAAACTTCCATTCTGAATCATCTTTGTTGTGTTGAGGGAAAGTTTATTCTGAATCATCTTTTCATCATAGAGGGAAACTTTTGCCGCGAGTCATTTGTGTTTAGAAGAAAGCTTCCATTCAGAATCACCTTTCTTGTGTTTGGAAAAAGCTTTCATTCTGAATTATCTTTGTTGTGTTGGGGAAAGCTTTCATTCTGATTCAACTTCGAGTGTTGGGGAAGCTTTCGTCATCATTGCTGCATTGGAGAAGCTTTCGTTCAGAATCGTCTTTGTTGTATTTGGGGAAGTTTTCATTCTGAATAACCTTTGTTGTGTGAGGGGAAACTTTCATTCTGAATCATCTGTGTTAGGAAAGGCTTTCATTCTGAATCACCTTTGTTGTATTGGGGGAATTTTTCATTCTAAATCACCGTTGTTGTGTAGGGGGAAGCTTTCATTCTGAATCACCTTTGTTGTATTGGGGGAAATTTTCATTCTGAATCACCTTTGTTGCATTGGGGGAAGTTTTCATTCTGAATCACCTTTGTTGTATTGGGGGAAGTTTTCATTCTGAATCACCTTTATTGTGTCAGGGGATTCCCCGGGAAGCTTTCATTCTGAATCATCTGTGTTAGGGGAAGCTTTCATTCTGAATCACCTTTGTTGTATTGGGGGAAGTTTTCATTGTGAATCACCTTTGTTGTATTGGAGGAAGTTTTCATTGTGAATCACTTTTGTTGTATTGGGGGAAGTTTTCATTCTGAATCACCTTTGTTGTATTGGGGGGAAGTTTTCATTCTGAATCACCTTTGTTGTGTTGGGGGAAGTTTTCATTGTGAATCACCTTTGTTGTGTTGGGGGAAGTTTTCATTGTGAATCACCTTTGTTATATTGGGGGAAGTTTTCATTGTGAATCACCTTTGTTGTATTGGGGGAGTTTTTCATTGTGAATCACCTTTGTTGTACTGGGGGAAGCTTTCATTCTGAATCACCTTTGTTGTGTTGGGGGAAGCTTTCATTCTGAATCATCTTGTGTGTTGGGGGAAGCTTTCATTCTGAATCATCTTTGTGTTGGGGAAGCTTTCATTCTGAATCATCTTTGTGTTGGGGGGAAGCTTTCATTCTGAATCACCTTTGTGTTGGGGGGAAGCTCTGATTCTGAATAATTTTTTAGGTGTTGAGGGAAACTTTCACTTTGAATAATGTTTTTTTGTAGTGGGAAAGCTTTCATTTTGAATCATCTTTATTCTGTTCAGGGAAACTTTCTTCTGAATTATCTTTGTTGTTGTTGGGTGGTAAGCTTTCCGCAGATCCCTCGGACATACCTAGACTTCACACTGACAGAACTGATAGGAAAAAAAAAATCCAGTATGAATTATCACCCAGTATCTTTGGATTCCAGCTGCAGCAGCTGCACCAACAGTTCCTACCAGTGCCAGTGGTGCTACGCCAGTGGGTCCTGCCTTCAGCAGTCGGCCTCCTGCCCCGCCGTGAGGAACCATCAAGACTCGGGCATCACCTCCCCTGGTGCCTGTCCTTTGGTGTGGACATCGTCCCGGGACAAGGACATCCTGGTGCATGCTGGCGAGAAGCGGGAGATCGCGGTGCAGGTGCGGAACCTGCAGAGTGGGCAGACGTCGGGCATCCAGTGCCACTTCTCCTACCTGGGCACCAAGACCACCGTGGACGGAACCATCTCTTCGCAGTCACTCACCTGCGACTCTGTCAAGGTAGGTGGTGATGGCTTGGCTTTTCATGGCCCACTGCTTTCATTGGCTATAGTGTGTGTGTGTATGTGTGTGTGTGTGTGTGTGTGTGTGTGTGTGTGTGTGTGTGTTGTCTATGTGTGTGTGTGTGGTGTCTTTGTGTGTGTGTGGTGTCTTTGTGTGTGTGTGTGTGTGTGTGTGGTGTGTGTGTGTGTATGTGTGTGTGTGCATGTGTGGTGTCTTTATGTGTGTGTGTGTGGTGTCTTTGTGTGTGTGTGTGTGTGTGTGTGTGTGTGTGTGTGTGTGTGTGTGTGTGTGTGTGTGTGTGTGTTTATAACACGTGTGTGTGTGTGTGTGTGTGTGTAAACTGCTAATAGAATATGAAATCCTGTTCTCCTCTGCTTTCCATTCCCTTTTCCCATTTTATGTCCCATCCCACCCCACCACTCTTTGTTTAAAATCTTCTTCCTTATTATTATCATTATTTCATTTTTTTCCCCGCCGTGAGGCACTTACGCAAAGTATGTGTTTTTTTTGTAACAGCCCTCCCTCTTCCATCCTGCACGTCAGGTTTCCTACATGCATTTTGTTGATTTGGGGGAATGAGCAGGCCTCACTTTGTAAATGTAAATTGATGGCTGTGACTGCAAACATCTGGAAAAAACATGATGTGAGTAATTGGGAGTGTGGTGAGATCTGTACAGCACAACGTGGGTTTGTTGAAATGGAGAGTTTTTCCCGCACAAGAATAGATAGATAGAAACTGTGCTGGACATCAGCTTTGTAAAAGCCTCCTGAAATGGTTAAAAAAAAAAAAAAAAAAAAAAAAAAAATAGAATTTTAAAGGGAGGAAGGAGCGCTGAGTCTAAATGGGGGGAGGGGGGTGGGGGGGGGGGGGGGATGGGAGGGGAGACTGGGGAGGGGGGGGGTAAATATAATGCAAGATGTAGGGGAAAATGTAATTTAAAAAAAAAATAAACTAGAAAATAATGCCTGTTTTTAAAGAGGGAAATCTAGTATAAAAATGACTGAAATGTTCCAGAGGGAAAAACATGAAGTAAGGAGGGAGGTTTGGATGGCAACCTTCTACAGACACAGAGAGAAAAATGCCCCATAAAGCCCAAATCTTCAGGGTCTGGGAGTTTTTATTGGGATGGAAATCTTGTAAAGAGGTAAATGTTTCATAAAACCAAGTCTCCAAAGGGAGGGAATGTTAATCCGCCAGTGGTTCTGTGTACAGCGATGGTCCAGAAAGCAGTGCGGTGGCCCACTCAAGAGGGTGAGAAGGTTTGGCTGATTTGTGTCAGTCGTGCTTGAGTCCTACACACATCAGAATTCGCTCATGATTACTGCCATGACTCTGTCTCTCTGCATCACTGTACCCAATCTATACATACCAAGGGGTCACACAAGTTTGTTAAGGTCTGTTACAAGCTCATGGAAAATGACAGTGGGAAAGAAGGGTATTCAGAAATGCTGAAGTTTTGTTACCTCAGCCATGAAGGTTTTACATGGACTCGTCTCTGAGAACCCAGGTGTTCCTGTCCCTCTCTGCCACAACCAGCGAGGCTGAGTCTCTGAGAGAGATGTGGGTACAGTAAACTCTTCATTTGGCTTGCATGTACACAACTCACCACTTCGGAAGACCCCGTCTTTCCCACGTGTCATTTTCCCATGATGGATTTTACCAGTACCTTAACAAACTTGTTATGTTCTACCCCCGGTATGTATGTTTTGGTACAAGTGATGCAAGAGCAGAGTCTGGAGTCACATGAGCGAAATTCTGATGTGTGTAGACTCAAGAGCACTGCAAGCAACTAGGAACCTATCTCACCTCTTGCGGGGCACCGCTTGCGTTCGGGCCATCGCTGTTAACACAGAACCGATGCAGGGATTCCAAAGAAACCATTCCCGTCCTTTTCATAATCCCACAGTTTTTCTTGGAAATATAGTCTTCTTTTATCTACGCTAGGGCGGATTATAAAACATTCCCTCCCTCCCTTTGGAGGGACCTTTTGGTTTTATGAACATTTACCTCTTACAACGATTTCCATCCCAATAATAAAAACTCCCCGACCCTGAAGATTGGGCTTTGATGGGGCATTTTTCGGCCTCTCTGTGTCTGTAGAAGTTGCCATCCAAAAACCTCCCTCCTTACTTCATGTTTTTTTTTTTTCTTTTTTTTTTCTTTTTCTCTGGAACATTTTCAGTCATTTTTTTATACTAGATTTCCCTCTTTAAAAACAGGCATTATTTTCTAGTTTTTTTTTTTTTTCAAATTACATTTTCCCCTACATCTGCATTTATTTATATTTACACCCCCTCACCCAGTCCTCCCCTCCATCCCCCCCCCCCCCACCCCCCCTCCCCCCATTTAGACTCAGCGCTCCTCTCCTCCCTTTAAAATTCTATTTTTTTGTTTTCTTTTTTTTTTTTTTTTTTTAACCATTTCAGGAGGCGTTTTTTACACAGCAAAGCTGATGTCCAGCACAGTTTTCTATCTATTCGCTGTCTGCGAAAAACTCCTCCATTTCAACAAAAAACCCCACGTTGTGCTGTACAGATCTCACAACACTCCCAACTTACTCACATCATGTTTTTTTCCCAGATGTTTGCAGTCACAGCCATTACCAATTTACATTTACAAAGTTGAGGCCTGCTCATTCCCCCAAATCAAACAAACCTGTCATGTAGGAAACCTTGACGTGGCAGGTGATGGAAGAGGGAGGGCTTGTTACAAAAAACACATACTTTGCGGGTAAAAGTGCCTCACTGCGGGGGAAAAAATGAAATAATGAATAATAATAGGAAGAAGATTTTAAACAAAGAGTTGGTGGGTGGGATGGGACATAGAAAATGGTAAAAGGGAATGGGAAAGTCAGAGGAAGAACAGTATTTCATCATATTCTTATCATTTTACACACCCACACCACGACACCCACACACAAGTTGTTTATAAACCCACACACACACACCGCACAACACACAACCGCACACACACACACACACACCACACACACCACCACAACACACAAGCACCACACACACACATAAAGACCACCACACAGCACACACACACATACCCACAACAAACCAACCCACACACACACACACACAAGACACCCCACACACACAAAGACACCACACACAACAAAGACACACCACACACAACACATAGACCAACACCACACACACACCACACACACACACACACACACACACATACAAACACACACTATAGCCAATGAAGCAGTGGGCCATGACCGCCAGCCATCACCACCTACCTTGACGAGTCGCAGGTGAGTGACTGCGAAGGAGTATGGTTTCCGTCCCCGTGGTCCCTTGGTGCCCAGGTAGGAGAAGTGGCCCACTGATGCCCGACGTCCTGCCACTCTGCAGTTCCAGCACCTGCCCCGCGATCTCCCGCTTCTCGCCAGCATGCACCAGGATGTCCTTGTCCCCCGGGACGTGTCCACACCAAAGGACAGGCCCAGGGGAGTGGATGCCCGAGTCTTGATGGGTTCCTCACGGCGGGGCAGGAGGCCAGACTGCTGAAGGCAGTACCCACTGGCCTAGCAACCACTGCACTACGTCTGTTACAGAACTGTTGGTGCCGCTGCTGCAAGCTGGAATCCAAAGATACTGGGTGATAATTCATACCTGGATTTTTTTTTTCCCTATCATTTCTGTCAGTGTGCAAGTCTAGGATGTCCGAGGGATCGCTGAAGCTTACCGACCCAACAACAACAAAAGATAATTCAGAAGAAGTTTCCCTAACAGAATAAAGATGATTTCAAATGAAAGGCTTTCCCACTACAAAAAAACATTATTCAAAGTGAAAGTTTCCCCCACAACCTAAAAAAATTATTCGAATCAGAGCTTCCCCACCAACACAAGGTGATTTCAGAATGAAAGCTTTTCCCCCCAACACAAGATGATTCAGAATGAAAGCTCCCCCCACAAAACGCCACGATGATTCAGATGAAAGCTTCCCCACAACAAAGATTTTCAGCATGAACGCTTCCCCCCAACACAACAAGGTGATTCCAGAATGAAAGCTTGCCCCCAGACAACAAAGGTGAATTCAACAATGAAAAGCTTCCCCACGACAACAAAGGTGATCACATGAAAACTTCCCCCAATATAACAAAGGTTGATCACAATGAAAACTTCGCCCCCAACACAACCAGGTGATTCAGAAAACAATGCAACTTCCCCCAACACAACAAAGTGATTCCTGAATGAAACTTCCCCCAATAACAACAAAGTGATTCAGGAAATGAAAAACTTCCCCGCAATACCACAAAATGTTCCCAATGAAAACTCCAAACTTCCTCCAATACCACACAGGTGATTCACATGAAAACTTCCCCCAATACAACAAAAGTTGATTTCAGAAATGAAAGCTTCCCCTAACACTGATGATTCATAATGAAAGCTCCCGGGGCAAATCCCCTGACACAATACATGGTGATTCCAGAATGGAAAACTTCCCCTCAATACCAACAAAGTTGATTTTCAGCATGAAACTTCCCCCCATGCAACAAGGTGGATTCATGAATGAAATTTCCCCCATCAACAAGGTGATTTCATAATGAAAGCTTCCCCCTACACAACAACGGTGATTTAGAATGAAAAATTCCCCAATAACAACAAAGGTGATTCAGAATGAAAGGCCTTTCCTACACAGATGATTCAGAATGAAAGTTTCCCCCTCACACAACGAAGGTTATTCGACTGAAAACGTCCACCAAATACAACAAGACCTTTCTGACAAAGGCTTCTCCAATATGCCAGCAATGATGACGAAAGCTCCCCACACTCGAAGTTGAAAATCAGAAGAAAGCTTTCCCCAACACAACAAAGAATAATTCAGAAGAAAGCTTTTGCCAACACAAGAAAGGTGATTCGGAATGGAAGCTTTATTCTAAACAAAATGACTCGCGGCAAAAGTTTCCCCTTTATGATGCAAAGAATGATGCAGCAAAAACTTTCCCTCAACACACAAAGATGATTACAGAAGGTAAGTATTCCTTCAACAAAACAGGTGATTCAAATGAAGCATCCCCAACACCAACAAAAATGATTCAAATGTAAAAT
>JADBJO010023039.1:0-27065 GCA_016801955.1 Conus betulinus
AGACTGCCACCACCAGGGACAGGAGGTCAGCCCACTGGAGAGACTGCCACCACCAGGGACGGACAGCCCACTGGAGAGACTGCCACCACCAGGGACAGGACAGCCCACTGGAGAGACTGCCACCACCAGGGACAGGGAGGACAGCCCACTGGAGAGACTACCACCACCAGGGACAGGGAGGACAGCCCACTGGAGAGACTACCACCACCAGGGACAGGGAGGACAGCCCACTGGAGAGACTACCACCACCAGGGACAGGGAGGACAGCCCACTGGAGAGACTACCACCACCAGGGACACAGGAGGACAGCCCACTGGAGAGACTGCCACCACCAGGGACAGAGGACAGCCCACTGGAGAGACTACCACCACCAGGGACAGGGAGGACAGCCACTGGAGAGACTACACCCACCAGGGACAGGGAGGACAGCCCACTGGAGAGACTACCACCACCAGGGACAGGGAGGACAGCCCACTGGGAGAGACTACCACCACCAGGGACAGGGAGGACAGCCCACTGGAGAGACTGCCACCACCAGGGACAGGGAGGACAGCCCACTGGAGAGACTACCACCACCAGGGACAGGGAGGACAGCCCACTGGAGAGACTGCCACCCACAGGGACAGGGCCCACTGGAGAGACGCAACAACACAGGTGGTCCCCACACGGAGGTGCAGGTGAGAGGGGGAGGAACATACGTGTGAGATGTGTGTCTGCTGTGGTTACCTCCTGTCCTTCTCCTCAATGTTTGATTACAGTTTAAGTTTTTTTCATCAGAAGCCAGGTAAGCGACTTTAATACACATACCAAACTGTTGAACCTCGTTTGCAACTCCTTGGGGCAGCAGTGTGTAAAGGAAGGGATACATCAGATATGCATTGTCCGCACACGCCACAATCTCTACTCTCTCTCTCTTCTCCTCTCTCTCTCTCTCTCTCTCGATCGGTCTCTCCCCTCTCTCTCCCCCTCTCTCTCTCTCTCTCTCTCTCTCTCTCTCTCTCTCTCTCTGGGGTCTCTGTCTGTATTTGTATATATGTACGTGTCATGAATCCAAAAATATGGAGGATAAGCAAAAGTAAACGAAGAGTCAATGGATTTACATTCATTCTCGCTTGGCACAAAACTGTCCTTTTTGATTCCCATTAAAGTGAATTGCGGGTGCCAGAGCTTCGGGGAAGATGAAAACCTCACACTCAAAGTGGGAAGTCTGTGCTGGCTTTTGTTTCAATTCCACATAATTTGTCAAAATTCCACTCGACTTAAATGTAAAAAAAAAAAAAAAGAATCCTAGTAACTTGAATGGAAACCTTATCCAATAGCGTACAGCCAGTATTTGCACCATACACAGTCGCGTTCAGTGATTGGCCGACATGACGATCTCAGTTCTTAGTCATGAAAAATGAGGGGTGACTCGTTTACCATAGACTACTCGGTTCCAATAGGGCCACCTGAACGCTCTGAGAGCAGTAGATACTGCATCAGTTCGAAAAAAACGTGACGGGGTTTAGCGTCACTTTGACACACAGCGGTGCCAACAGTCAATACGGCAGATATGGCAGCCAGTTTCATGTCCGTTTATTCCATCATTTGAATTATTATGGGCAGTTGCAGACCGCTTAAAAAATCGAAGATACTGAGCTAAAAACTTCAGATAGACTCTATTTATGATATGCGTACAAGACGGAGAGCTAGTCCATCATAGCCTTAAATAACACACCCAAACGAAGCGTCTCTTGCAACTTTTTCATTCCCGCAGAAGGCACCGCGATGTGAATTGCCAAACAAACCGGCTGAAAAACTTCTCCGCCTCGGCGTTTAAACCACTGACCTGTAGACTACCTACAAGCATGTCTCCCCCCCCCCCCCCCCCCCCAATCCCATTTAGTGTACTGCAGTTTTAAAGACTCACTTTAGGGGGGGGGGGGGGGGGGGGGGGGGGGGCGGCGTGTGCACGCGCGCGCGCGCTTCAATTTAACGTCTAGTCACTCTTCTCTTGATTTTGGCCCCCTTTGCATCCCCACTTTAGCACCCGCATTGCTGGTATTGGTTTCTTATCCTCTCCGTGTACATGCTGTCTGCGCGTTTGAACAATGCCAGACTTGATTTTCCTTCGTCAATTCATCGACTTGTAATCTTGCATATCTTGAATTTTCACTTAGGTTTACAATGCTTCATTTTCAATGGACCAGTGTCGACTATCATGCAGCCTTCCATGTGTGTGTGTGTGTGTGTGTGTGTGTGTGTGTTGTGCTGTTGGAATTCTACACCGAACAACTGACCCTGCTCATGACAGTCAGGAACAGAAGGGAGTCAATGCAGGGACGGCGAGGCGCCTCACGAGTTTAACAACACGCAAGAATGTCAGGAAAATGGCGAGTGATAGAAAACATCTTTGTTGCATCACTTACCGCTTACCTTGTTAATTTTCTGCACTGAAAATGCAAAGTAACAATCTTTCGATAATTTTTTAAGGTGTTCGAAATGGAGGGCGAGGTGGGAGATTTTTTTCTTCAGCGTCACGGATGGCTTAAGCAGGGCGACATGCAGTTCACACACATCACATCATGTAAATCGTAATGTGTGATGGCCGGAAAACAATTAACTTAATGTTGACTAAATTTGTTCAGGTATAGTGAGTTGATCGGATTTGTTTGTACAGAGAGATTTTTTTTTCATCAACAGGGCCAATAAACTGTGGCATCAATGGTCACAGAAAACGGGGGACCAGGCACGTGAACTCGGAGAATGCAATTGAGTGTATGGAGAGTACTCTTCTTCTTCTTCTCTTCTTCTTCTCTCTCTCTTCCTCTCCTCTCTCTGTCTGTCTGTCTCTCTCTCCCTCTCCTCTCTCTCTCTCTCTCTCTCTCTCTCTCTCTCTCTCTCTCTCTCTCTGTCTTCTGCGTCGTCTTCTCAGTTGCCGTGTTTTTGTGGAGGGTATTAACTTTTTCTGTGACATTGTTCAGGTGCCCTTTGATAGAGGTTTACTAATGCCCCTTCTTTTATTTAGCGACTGGGTTGTACCTTCTCCCAAAGTTTTGAAGCGCTTTGATAGGACGTCTCACCTTTCGTAACAGGGTGTTCTTTCTCAGTGGGCATTTCTTCCTATCATTTATGATTTTATATATTCCCCGGGTTTGTCAACTTTCCCAAGAAAGAGCTTCTCTTCTCTTCTCTACAGGTTTTAGCGGCGTCTCTTCCTCATTCAAACTTTAGCATTTTTTCCTTCCCAAATCGTCTCCCTCTTCTATTTCCCTAGCGTCTTCTTTACATTCAACTAGTCCGTTTTCTCTTCCCGGGTTTGCGTCGGCGTCGTTCAATCCATTCAAACTTTAGCGGTTTTCTCTTTTCCAGGGTTTTGCGTCGTCTCTCCATCTCAAACTAGCGTTTTTCTTTCCAGGGTTAGCGCTCGTCTCCATTCAAACTACGCTTTTCTTTCCAGGGCTAGTTTTTTCATGCGCCGAGTTTCGCGTTTTCGTCCCAGGGTTTAGCGTCGTCTCCTTCATTAGCAAGAGTTTAGCTTTTTCTTCTCCGGGGTTTAGTGCCTTCTTCATGCGCAGAGTTTAGCTTTTTTCTTCTCCCCAGGGCTTAGTGTCTGCTTCATTCACAAAGACTGGACTTGTTTGCTGAAGTCTGTATCTTCTTCAGGGTTTAGGCCTTCTTTTTCTGGGTGTTGGTGTTGTGTTTTCATTCCCAGAGTTACAGTCTTCCTCTTCTAGTCTCCTTCACTTTTTATGTTTGCTTTCCCCTATGGTTTGGGTGTCTTCTTTCCCATGGAAATTTGAGTCTTTATTCTTTCTCAGGATTGGGTTGTGCTTTCCTTATGACCCGCATGACAGCTCTGGTTTCCCGTGCCAATTTTCTGTTGGAGAAGGGTGTAGAACAGGTGGTACTGGAGGGGATGGTTTCAGGAGGGCATCGAATGATGACCCCCAGTGATGTAGCTGCCTGATGACTCGGGAGATCTGAAACATGGACGCATGTCTTCAGATCCTTCGCGGCTGAGCTGGCAAGGGGGAAGTCTTTAATCCTGTTCCTGAAAGATTTTTCCTTGTGCGCACCTGGTACCTCCTGATGTGAGTATCGGCTTCTTCCACAGAAAGCAACGGCATGGTGATCAGAGTCAACATGTGGGTCCATTCATAGGGATTTACATCCTTCTGCCATTAGGGTTTAGTGTCTAATCCCTTCATCGGGATGATTGTCCCTGTCACAGGGTTTAGTGTATATCCTCCTCATACCCGATTAATGGCCTGTTCATGGGGTTTAAGTGTCTATCCCTTCATATGGCTTAGTTGTCCTTCTGTCATTGTCTATCCCGTCACAAGGAAATAATGTCCTGTCATAGGATTAGTGTCTATCCTTTCGTAGTGATTAAGTCCTTGTCATAGGTTTTATGGTCTATCGATATCATAGGGACTAATATCCTGGCATGTTGCCTTGTGTCTATCCTTTCATGGGGATTAATGTCCCTGTCATATTGTTTATCCTTTACAGGGATTAATAATATCCTGTCATATTGTTGTTATATCCTTTTATGGGGATGAATCTCCTGTCATGGGGCCTTCTGTCTATCCTTTCATAGGGATTAATGTCCTGTCATAGGGTTTAGTTGTCTATCCTTCATTGGGGTTAATGTCTTTAAAAAAGGGATTATGTCCTGTCACGGGGTTTGATGTCTCTCCCTTCATAGGATTTAATGGTCCTCTCATACGGTGTAGTGTATGTGTATATGAAAAATAAGGATTTAGTGCATCGTTTCCTCCCATGACTGACAGTGTAAGTGACCTGGGGTTAGTGCTTTTCCTCCACAGGGTTTGTGCCTATTCTGTCGTGATTTGATCAGAGTTCCGTTTTCCATCGTGGCAGGATGGAAGAGGACGAGCACTCTCCCGGGAGCGGTGCCAGTTCTACCAAAGGACCGTCGCTCCACATGGTCCGGGTCAAAACACAAATTAGGGAGGACAAGGTATGATACTAATTCCGGAAAGTAAACGTTTTCAATGGGCTGTTAATTGTTTTCTGGGATGAGGTTTTTTTTTTTTGTTGGTTGGCTAGTTAACAAACTAAAGACCATGCGTCTTCACCGTCACATACGCAGTTCATAATACAACAGTCGAGCTAGTGTAAAAATTCAGTACGAATCACCGAATTGTTCTCGGATATCTGACTTGGTACCATGGCAGCCGAGTTAGAAAGGCACGCTTGGATCTAAGTCCTCCGTTTTCAGTACCGAGAGTGTTTAGTGTTATTCACTCACTTTACGAATACATTTGTGTTACGTTCCAAGAATTGAGACGCTTATTTTATCAATTTGAGTCTGACTTGGATTTGATGAATATTTATGTAGTTCATCAAACCAACCTCAGCCTTTGTCACTCATACTGTTTAAAACATGAGTTGCTTTTATGTGTCCGACGGGAAACGTGCGGATCGACGGCGCTAAAAACAACATCAGGGGAGACAACGCTCCAGGGACAACTGAAGCGAGGTACCGCTGTCATGAGCAAAACGACAGCAACAAGAGAACCCTCTATGAAGATGCAAGGTGAAACAGGTGCCGGCGATGTTTCTCTTTTAGCTTATGAAGTGTTTGTGTAATTGCATGCGTGTTTTGAACCATACTAAACAGCTCGTAATAGGCCAAACTAAATAAAATTGACCATCTTTTGTGCGTCACGTACATGAAAAGTTATACTGGGCAATATTGCACCCGCCAAAAAACCTCGTGATGCCACCCTCTTTTCTTCTCTGTAAGAATAAGATGGAACTGAGCGAAAATATGAATCCCAACCAATTTTATGTACTGACAACAATTCACTTGGTAGTGACGGGCAGAAAGTGACGTTAACGAAATGAATGACAAAAAATAAAGGGGGACAGAGGTCATGATGCCACTTTTTTAAAAATTGGCCAGGAGGCGCTCGCCCACCCCGACAGGTCACGTAAGATCGGCAGGACGAGTGATCATGTTTTTACAAGTGAAATGCAGCTGACACACGGAGAGAAGAAAAAGGACGGATGAGTATTGGCGTGAATTGACGTAACCATGTTTGTGCTTGTGACGTTGATAATTGAACCAGTGTTAGTATTGCTGTCGATTCACTGCTTTTATAGCAGATCTACTGTAGTACATCAAAAAGTGATGGCTGTGGCCCTGCAGTTTAGCCAGGGCAACCGTCGAACCAGGGCGACTGGTCTTGATTTTTTTTTTTGTTTTTTTTTGCATCCGCCTTTGGGCGACATTCAGTCTGAGGGCGACCTGCTTAAAACGCCATTAACAGAGGCGAAAGGATATTCGACATATGTGCATATACCAATCCCCTCTGTCTCAAAGACATCATTCTGAAAAAAGAAACTGATAATGGAAAGGCCTTAAACAATCAAACGCAAAGAAATTGTTGGTGAAAATGGTATATTCCCTTGTCTTGCATCATAGATTTCATTCTGAGCATTTCGTCCTTCAGAGTGAGTTTTTCTCATAAACGGGAAGTAACGTATCCCTTCGTTTCTGCCTACTGATGAAACATTGTGTGTTAGAACTGATAACGAAATGTGATTAGGAAAACTCATTGAAGGGTTTCGTTTCAGACGGGGGAACGAGGAGCGATCAGCCGTCGACACTGGACGCAGCCCCAGGGGATAGGCCACAGCCTGGAACAGGGAGGACTGCCGACGAGGGAGTTGTTCATCAGGATCAGTGAGGACAAGCGAGAATACAGACCACCACCAGGAACGTGGACAGCCGATGGGGGAGAGCACCACCAGTAACAGAGGACTGACTGACAGGGAGAGCAGCACCAGGAACACAGGACTGCTGACAGGGAGAGCAGCACCAGGAACACAGGCACAACCTGACCACAGGACCGGGAGAGCAGCACCAGAACACAGGACTGCTGACAGGGACGAGCACACCAGGACACAGGACTGCTGACAGGGAGAGCAGCACCAGTAACACAGGACTGCTGACAGGGAGAGCAGCACCAGGAACACAGGACTGCTGACGGGGACACCAGGAGGAGCTTGAGGGATAAGCTAACGGGACGAACCGCACCCGAGGCAAGGCTGAAAAACACCCGAGAATCCCTTTCGGAGGAGCAGTGAGGTGAGACGGTGGTGTGTGTGCGCTTGCGCTTGCGCGCGCACGCGTGTGTATGCGTGTGTGCGTGTGTGTGTCCGTGTGTCCTTCATTTACGTCTATCCACTATTCGTGATATTAGACAAGTGTGTGTGTGTGTGCGCGCGCGCACGCGCGTGCTTGGGTATGTGTGAATCTAAGAAAATAAAATCAAAAGTTAACTCAACGGCTAAAGTTTTAGCGAAAAGTATGGCAGTCGTTCTGTGAAGCACAAATTAAATACACACTTTTATAGGTACATGGCAATGCCTTTTAAGGCAGCTTTTAGGGAGGCGAGAGGCCTGTATGAGATCCACACATGTTTCGTGCCCGCCCTGTTCGGTTAACAGACTACTGCCAACCGATGTTAAGTTTATGTAAACGAACACAAAAACGCCCCTCCCCCCTCCCTCCATACACACACATTCTCGCTCAACTGTGCGTATTCCTGTCCTGTTAGCTTGGACTGGCAGGCTGATGTCCACAGGAGGTCTGCGTGGTGCTCAGACTCCACGTGCAGATCCTTTCCCGGGGATCAATGTCCTCGTTCACAGGGTGTCGTGTCTGTTCCCAAGCGCTGCGGGTCCTCTTTCCAAGGCTTTTCTCTCCGATTGTATTGGTCTTCGCAAGCTGCGATCATTTCATGTGAATACTGACGTTCTTCGACATTTTATTCACGCTTCTTGGAATCCGTTTTAACTTTCTCATATTTATGTGTTGGTATGGTGGGTTGACTGTGAAGAGCAGAAATGTGCTTGAGAAAGTGGTAAAGTGGTGGGAGGAAAAATTGTTTGGTGGGAGGACCAAAAAAAAGTCTGAGCGAGTTTGTGCAGGTGTGCCGTGTTGTTTGTAAAGCGAAAAGATTACGTTGGGACCAGACCCCACGTTTTCTTGCAAATCGGTATGACCTTCAGTCAGGACGAAGATGTCGATCGGTGAAATGCAGAAGTGTCGGATTTAAACAAAGTTTTTTATTCCCTGTCCATTGATTTTCTGAACAGAGGTGATGTCTAATTGCTTTTTAACTATGGATTATTGTTACACTTTGTTTTATATAGATACATCTATATTTAAACTCAGAGTGAGCGTAACTGTTGCATTTAGATAACAAATAGTTCTTTCAGTTCTAACTGTCATCTTAGAATTTATTGTCAAATGCGTTGTAGAAATGTAATTTTATGTAGTAGTATTTTTTTTTATATATGCATTCACTTTGAAATCCAAATTCAGTTAAATAAACGTATGTCATATGGGACAAAATGGGTGATGTGACAAATCATTTATGTGCTGTGAAATGTGTGTGACTACAAACAACAATTTCTTGAATCGAGATAATAAGTTGACCCTGACTTGAATTTTAGTATATTCTTCCCCGTGGGTTTTGTGCATTCTCTTCTATTTAAGGATTTGGTGCTGGTTTTAAGCGGTTATGAGTTCCTTACAGGCATTGTGTTTAATGACTCTTCCTTTGTCAGATGTCAACTGAGCTTAGTTTTTTTTCTTTTGTGGCAGAAAAGAAAATGGCGACTACACATCAGGAAGCAGTGCCGCGTACCAGAAGACCATTGAACTGAAGACCAGAGAAAATGTACCACCTCTACTGGGCCAGTAAACCCAAAGAGGTAAAACTCAGGACAATGACATTCTCATTTAGATGACATAAGTAGGACAAGAATATAATGAAGAGATGGCAATAGGTAGATTAATACATGAAACGTCAGTTGCAACAACCGTACTGTACGGGGAAAATGGCGGTGAAGTGGGCGTTTTTGTATCCTTCAGAGCCCTTGATTGTCGTGTTTGATTCTTGAGGATTGGTGAATGAGCTAGTCACCTCGATTCCTTGTCATCAGATCAGTGTACTGCTTGTAGATGATCTTACGCAGAGTTAACGACATGGCCCGTAGTTTTGACTTTTTTCCGTATGGATAACGAGGAACGCTTTTTTGCACACCATCCGCTTTCCTAGTCACGCCTCTCGCCTCCACTTCGGATGTGGACATGAACTGAAGCGCGCGCGCGCGCGCACACACACACACCACACACACACACACACACACATGCGCGCGCGCATGGGAATCGCTGTCTCCATGATGGGGTGAAGAACACGTGATGTATGTTTGAATCCACTGCAGTAAGAACAATATCAGCAGTAATTATCATTCTGATTTGAAGCCGTTTAAAAATTCAGTCTTGTATCCTAAATTTCATGAACCATATGAAAGAAATGTTCCCTTTTCTCCGAACAATGTCCACTGTGAAGTACTTGAATACCCTTTCTCTCCTTGACTCCACATTAACAATAATCTATGAAGCGTTAATTATACCTTCATTAAACTGCCATTTGTATGCATTTCTTACACATCGTCTAATTGAGGAATCCCACTGTTTGTAAGTGATATAGTAAAGCGTGTATTAGATACGAATTCTTCTCAGAGAAAATTTCAGTTTTCTCTTTCATTAATTCTTAAGGAGTATATCCTCTTACTCTATTCTTTGGTTCAATTCAGTCATTCCAACTACAGTTTTTTCTTCATAGATCGCACTGAGTAGCTCGCAGTGACTTTTTTGGCGTGAAGGAATGGCAAAATAGATGATAGATCTGAATGTAGAAGACTACAACAGGTTTGTGACACTGGCGTGACAGAATGGGAAAATGCTTGAATAGATTTGAAAGGATAAGACTAAAACAGGTTTACATTGGACAGTTTGTTGCTTATGTTTATCCATCACATTCTGACCTTGTATTTTTCACAAAGGGTTTTATTTACGTCGTGTTTGTTTTGACTCCGTTTTCGCCCCCCTTAAGTGTGAAATAAATTTTGACATGCTGAAGATGTTCATCTCAAGGAGAAGAAGAAGAAGAAGAGGTGGTGTTTCCGTGGCAATGTTAATTTATGATTTGTTGTTGATTTATATGTTATGTAATTAAGTAAAGCTTTAAAGCATAAGTGTATTTTCAAATACCAAGTAAGCTCAAGACACCTTGCTTATACATTGTTTTTGGTCCGTTCTCCTGTCTCTCTTGTCACGTGCTCCGTTTTTTAAGAAACTGAAAAGATATTTTTTTCGAGAGTTTTCAATAAAATGTCAGAAAGATCTGGCGTTAAAATTCAAAAGTGTAATTGTTTTAGACAGAATAAAGAATTTCAGAACAGCCACTGTCCACACGTGGTCGTGCGTCTTGGAGACCAGATTATATACAGCACTGTAGCTTCTGCGAAATGGTTATTGTAATAACAGGTGCCACAATGATTTGAGATCCTGAGTAAACCCCCAAAGTTCTTTTATTTGGGCAGATTCCATGCCATTTGCAGTCTCGGGCCGTACGTCTCGTGTGTGATGCTTTCATACTTTGCTCACCAGAGTGCTTGTTTCATCACAGTTTTATACAGAGACTTAAACTTTTACTCCGCCTGGGAACAAGGTGGACCCTTTGAATGAAGTGACATCACGAGTGGTCACTGTGAGTCACCTGCAAACTGTGGTTCTGTCACTTCATCTCAACTCCCTGTATTGTTTCGTCTGCTCCAATCATTATAGCCATAACAGAACAAACGAAAATGAACGGGAGAAGGAAACGCAAGGCCATTGGCGCACTGTTTCAGAAAGGACTTTGCTCCCCCCCCCCCCCCCCGTCAAAAAAAAAAAAAACCGAAAAAGAAAAATTTAAACGACTCGATTTTTTTTTCTAATTTTAAAACACCTTGATATATGCCTGAATACTAAAGTAATCATCTCATGGCCATCCTTTCTTCATGTACCCTTCATGTGAAAGTGTCCATTTTTTTGTGTCATCAGGACAAGAAAGTGCACATCGGATCATAGACAACGGAGACCAGGTCACGTGACTTTGGGGCATGCAGCTTTTTTTAGGGACAGTCCTTGTCAGGGAGAGGCTCTTCGCCGACGCCGTCGCCCTCACTGCCCACACCGACGGAGCGCTACTACGGCTCATCAGCTGCTTCGCTGATGCCTGCACCGAGTTCGGCCTCACTATCAGCTTGAAGAAAACAAAACATCATGGGCCAAGACGTCATCAGCACTCCCCGCATCTCCATCGGCGATCACACCCTCAAAGTGGTCGACGACTTCACTTCCCTGGGCTCCACCATCTCCAGCAACTTCTCTCTGGACGCCGAGCTGAACGTGCCCATCGGCAAGGCAGCAACAGCGATGGCCCGTCTAACGAAGAGAGTCTGGGACAACACTATGCTAATGTCAGACACTAAGATGAAGTGCGCCAAGCCTGCGTGCTGAGCAGTGTGCTCTACAGAAGTAAAACATGGACCCTGTACATGAGACAAGAACGAGACTGAACGCCTTCCACCTGCGCTGCCTCAGAACACTTCTGGGCATCACTTGGCAGGACCGCAATCACCAACAAGGACGTCCTGGCCCAGGCAGGGATGCCAAGCATGTTCGCCATGTTGACGCAGAGACGCTTGCGCTGGCTTGGCCACGTCAGCCACACGGACGACGGTCGTATCCCAAAGGACATGCAGTACGGCGAGCTGGCTACAGGCTCCAGACCCACAGGACGGCCCGCCCGCCCAACGCTACAAAGATGTGTGCAAGCGCGACCTGCGGGCAGGCAGCCTCGACCCAGCAGACCTGGAGACAGCAGCTTCAGGCCGGCATCAAACAAGCAAAGCAGAGGAGAGAGAGGCCCAGTGGGAAGAACGGGGACACCGCAGACGGCAAAGAATTGCGTCGGCACCAACAGTCACTCATGACCGAGACTTCACCCCTGAGCGGCAACTGCAACAGAGTCTGCCGCTCAGGATCGGACTTTTCAGCCACAGTAGGCGCTGCCTCTCCGCATCTGATGATCTGATCCACGGCGCAACATCATGGTCTCTTGAGACAGACGGATGCTATCATCAAGAAGCTTTTTTTACCACGACAGTATTTTTGTTCTACTTTCTCTTCTCTGTCTTGTGTTCTCTCCCTGTATTAATTTCATGTTATATTTAGGATTTTCTTCTTTTAATTGATTTAGTACACTTTAAAAGGATTGACTGAGACTGTCGTCATGTACAGGAATGCGTACCTTTTTTGGTTTTTTTGTATTTTTACAAAGGATTTTGTTTGTGCTTTCATAGGAGGAAGTATCTTCTAATAGCTCACAGTGTGTGTTCTCCTTTGACGAGTTTTAGCGTCGTCTTGTCTGCTATTCAGTGCCCTTCTAAATGTTCAGATGTTATCTTTCTCGTGTTCAGTGCCTTCTCTTCCAGGGTGTAGCGTCTTCTTCTGCTCAGAGATCTTAGTGTTTTCTTGCCATGGCTTAGCGTCTTTTTCATTCAGAAGGTTTGATGTCAGTTTTTTTGCCAGAGTTTGGTGTCGTCTTTCCCACGATTAAATGCCTTGTTTTTTTTTTTTACCCTCGTGTTGATGATCGACTTCTACTACAGTGAATTAGTCTACTTTCCCAGGGCTTCACTCTCATATTGTTCCACGATTGGTGCCTTTCGTTCATGGTTTAGTATCTTGTCTTTCCCAGGATTTAGAGAGGTCTTTTTTCCCCAAGTGTTTTAAAGTCTCATTCTTCCCGCGATGAGGGTCCTCCATATAATCAACATGGCAGCTCTGGTTTCCTAGGCTAGTTTTCTGTTGAAGAAAGGTGCAGAGACAGGCGGTACCAGAGGGAATGGTTCAGGAAAGGCAAAGATTCCCTCCAGAGGTGTAGCATATCTGACGCCTCGGAGGTCTGGAACGTGGACGCATGTTTTTTCAGATCCTTTGGGGCTGAGCTGCAGAGCTGGGGAGGAAGTCTTTGATCCTGTTCCTGAAAGATTTCCTTGTGATCACCTGGTACCCTCCTGATGTGAGCATCCCTTCTTCCTCAGGAAGCCTGACCTGGTGATCAGAGTCAACATGTCGATCCTTCCACAGCCAAACAAATGTCCTCGTTCACAGGGTTGAGCGTCTGTTTCCTTAGCGCTGAGGGTCTTCTTTCCTAGGCTTTTCTCTCGGGTGTTAGTGTATTCTCACTGTAGGTTTTTTTGTGTGTTCTCTCTGTAAGGATTTTGTGCACCGTTTTTTAAGCGTCAATGTGTACTTTTACCGAAATGGTTAAATGACTCTTTGCTTTGTCAAGATGTGAACTGAGCCCTATTTTTTCTGTGGCGGACTAGAAGACCACTGAACAGACCAGTAACTCCAAATAACTTACGAAAATACATTCTCAGATGAAATAAATAGGACACGAATATAATACAGAGATGGATAGATCAACACACCAAATGGTGGGTAAAAGTGGGCGTTTGCACCCATCAGGGCATTGATTTTCGTGCTTTCTTCTTCAGGGAGTTGGCGGAGTTGGTAAATGAGCTGGTCCGTCGATCCCTTGTCATCAGAGTAGTGAACGTCTTTTGAAATCGCTGGCACGGAGTTTACGACATGATCAGTAGTTTGATTACTTTTTTCCCTTTGGATATGAGGAACGCTAGTACAGCACTGTCCACTCTCCCAGCCACATGTCTCTCTCCTCCACCTCACACGTGGGCGTGCACACACCACACACACACACACACACACACACACCACACACACACACACGCCCCGCGCGCGCGCGCGCACATTTAGAATCGTGAAACGGATATGATTATGCACACCACGCATGCGTGCACAAACATATACCAGTCGCACGCGCAGCGCGCCACAGACAAACGCATTGGCGTATACATGCACATACAGAAACACACGCACGCACGTACACACAAACACATGCGCGTATACGCCACACGCACGCACGTACACACACGTATACTTGCTCACAAATAACAATTTGTCTGTCTGTGTGAACACCACACACCACTCGCAAATCAGAAAGAGCAAAGGAGGCCATATGCGCGCCGTTTAAGAAATGACTTTGACCACCACCAAAAAAACAAAAAAAAACTTTTAGGGCTCGTGTTTTCCCCCTCTTATTTCAAAATACATCATAAAATGCCTAAATACTGAAATATTATGGATCACATGGCCATCCTTTGTTCATGTAACCTACATATCTATATTTCCTGTAGAAGACGAAAGTAAGTGAACCAAGGGATAAAATGGAATCCTGCGAACAAGAACAATCCCCACTCCTCCTCCCCCACCCCCTTCCTTCACTTGTCAATTCCAGCATCACTTTGGTTTGGTAAAATATCCGGACTGGCGAAAAAAAAGATCCATGCCATTCGATTAGACGGGCACTGTCTGTTCTTGCTTCTAGACATCTTGACTGGCATTGTCTGTTGTTTCCAGACATCTTGACTGGTATTGTCTGTTCTTGTTTCTAGACATCTTTACTGCCAAATACAGTGTTACACTTTATACTGGCATTGTCTGTTCTTGTTTCTAGACATCTTTTACTGCCAAATACAGTGTTACACTTTATACTGGCATTGTCTGTTTCTTGTTTCTAGACATCTTTACTGCCAAATACAGTGTTTACACTTTATAGAAATGTAAGCGTCATGCTGCTGTCCATCTTTGCAATGGCCTGCCTTTGGTACGCTGCTGCAAAGATTACAGCAACAGACCATACTGTAAAGAGTACATAGCGACGTTGTTATATTTGTGTCGGTGTGTTTTTTCCTATTATGTTCTTAGAAATTTTTGGTTTTGTGTGTGTCAAAATGACTGTACGCATGTGTACATGCCATGTGACTGCGCTTGTGGAGGCGTGCGTGTGCGTGTTCGCCTGCGCAAGCGTTTGTATGTGGTAGTGGGGTGGGGTCTTCCACTCTTGTACTTCTGGAAATTTCTATGCTAGTCATTTCCTCCTTTCTGTGCTGTTCTGTGACTCGGCCTTAACTTGTTCCTGTAACTTATTTTTTACCAGTGTATTCTTATTCCTTATAATTTTTTTTACAGTGTATTCTTATTCCTTACTATCGTCCATGTTTTTTTCTGCCTTTCTGGTCCATTCATGTCTTCACATGGTGGTGTGGTGGTGTTGCTTGTTGTTGCTTGTGACCTTTTTTTTTTCAACCTTGTTCTTTTCACTTATAGTATCCATTGATGAAATTTTGATGAATACAAAAACAAAATGCTTTGGGAATGTGTATAATTGTGTTTACTATCACTGACATTGTGTATTCTTACTTCTTGACATCTTTACTGGCAGATACAGTTATCACTTTATACAAATAATGCGTCGTGTTGCTGTCCAATCTTTGCAATGGCCTACCTTTGGTACGCTGTTCAAATATTACAGCAACACACCATATTGTACAGAATGCATACGCAATTTTTGATATTTGTGTCGGTGTGGTTTGCCTAAGTGGTATTAGAAATTAAGTTTTGTTTTGGTTTTGTGCGTGTATTTGTGTTTGAGCGCATTGTGTGCGCCTGCGCGCGCGCCTGCGCATGCGTTTTGTATGTATTGGGACGAGTCTTTTACTGTTCTACACCTGGAAACTCTGTGCTTGTAATTTCCCTCTGTTTTGTGTTTCTCTGTGACTCTGCCTTTGATTGTTACTGTGTGTGTGGTTTTTTTTTTTTACATATTCTTTTTATTCTTTACTATCCCCCATTGTTTTTTCTGCCTTTCTGATCCATCCAGCTGTCTTAAACGCTTTTTCATCTTTTCTTTCCTCATGGAAATGCCAATGGTTGAGAAATCGGTTGGAATGGGGTGTGTGTCAGAGATGTGTGTGGGTGCCGGGTGAGTGTGCAGTTTTTGTTTGCTTATTATGTATTTTAGGAAGGGGGGGGGGGGGGGCAAAGAAAGAACAGCTGATCAATATTTTGAAGCTAAATTGCTATGTGTTTGTGGATTTGTTTCACCTTTCTTATGACTTGCAGTGTCCAGTGTTGTATTTCATTTGATGAAATTTTTTGGTGAAATCCAAACCAGTAGTTTTGGGGAATATGTATGATGGTGTGTTATTACTATCTCTGATACTGTGTATTATAGTTTTGACATCTTTACTGCCAGACAGTGTTATACTTTATACAAATCAAGGCGTCGTGCTGCTGTCCAATCTTTGCAATGGCCTACCTTAGGTACGCTGCTGCAAATATTACAGCAACATACCATATTGTGAAGAGTACACAGGCTTTTTTTTTTTTTACTGTTTTTTGCCTTTGCTTACCCTATGTTTTTAAAATGAGCTTTTGCGTTGGTTATGTGTGTTTATATGTGACTGTGCGCATGTGGAGGGTGTGTGTGTGTGTGTGAGTGTGTGTGTGTGTGTGTGTGTGTGTGTGTGTGTTGTGTGCGAGTGTGAGTGTGCGCGCGCGCGTGTGTGTGTGTGTGTGTGTGTGTGTGTGTGTATTCGCCTGTGCACGCGTTTGTATGTGGTGGTGATGGGTGCGTGGGAGGGTGTCTTCCACTTTTCGACACCTCCTCGAATTCATGTGCTAGTAATTACCTGCTTTCTGTGCTTCTCTGTGACTCTGTCATTACTTGTTCCTTTACTTGTATTTTTACATGTTATTCTCATTCTTTACTATCGTCCATTGGTTTTCTGCCTTTCTGGTTCGTCCACCTGTCTTCACACTTTTTCATCTTTTCTTCCCTCATAGAAATGGAGATAATGGAGAAATCGGACGGAATAGTGTTTGTGTGTGTCTGAGAGAGGTGTGTGGAAGGCTGGTGAGTGTGCAGTTTGCTTGTTTTATTTTTAGTGGGAGGGGGGGGGGGGGGGGGGGGGGGGTAAGGGAAGGACAGCTGATTGTTTTTTTTTTCTTCTGTTTGGTGTGGTGTGTGTGTGTGTGTGTGTGATTTTTCTTTTTAGCTTTCTTATGACTGTATCCAGTGTCGTATTTCACTTGAAGTTTTGGTGAAAAGAAAACCAATGCTATGGGAATATGTATGATGGTGTTATTACTATCACTGACATTGAGTATTTTTTATTTCTTGACATCTTTAGTGCCAGATATAAGGTTATACTTTATAAGAATAAATGAGTCACGCGCTGCTGTCCAATCTTTGCAATGGCCCTACCCTGGGTACGCTGCTGCAAATATTACAGCAACATAGCATAATGTGAAGAGTACCTATTCAATTGTTTTTAATGTTTTTGTTGGTGTGTTTGTCTAAAATTATGTTCTTAAAAATTAGGTTTCTGTGCTGTTGTATGTACATGTGGCTGTGTGCATATATAGGATTGTGTGTGTGCGTGTGCGTGTGTGTGTGTGTGTGTTTGCCTACGCATGCATTTGTGTGTGGGGATGGGATATTTCACTCTATATCCGAAGCTTGTAATTTCCTGTTTTCTGTGCTTCTCTGTGACTCTGCCTTACTTGTTCCTGTAATTGTATTTTTTACATTTCATTCCCCATTCTTTACTATTGTCCATTGTTTGTCTGCCTTTCTGGTCCATTCAGCTGTCTTCACACTTTTTCATCTTTTCTTCCCTCATGGAAATGGTGATGATGGAGAATTTGGCGGAATGGTGTGTGTGTCTGAGAGAGGTGTGTGGAGGCCTGGTGAGTGTGCAGTTTGTTTATTGCTTTATTTTTTTTAGAGGGGGGGGGGGGGGAGGGGGCAAAGAAAGGAGAGCTGATCATATTGTTGTCCTCTAGACTGAAATGTTTTCTGGATGTGTGTGTGTGCGCGCGCGTGTGCCTGCGTGCGTGTATGCGTGCGAATTGTTTTTGTAAACTTTTCTTATGACTTAGTATTCAGTGTTGCATTTCACCTGATGAAATGTTGATGAAAAGAAAGCCAGTGCTTTGGAAAATGTGTATGATGGTGTTTTTTACTATCACTGGCATTGTGTATTCTTATTTCTTGACGTCTTTAATGCCAGATACAGTGTTACACTTTCAAATAATGGGTCATGCTGCTGTCCAGTCTTTGCAATGACCTGTTTTATACGTTGTTGCAACTATTACAGCAACATACCATATTGTTTAAGAGTATTATGAACATTTTCTTTTTGTTTTTTGTCCGAGTGTTTGCTTACATGGTCTTAAAAATTAGCTTGTGTGTTGGTTTTGTGTGTGCACCTGTGACTGTGCGCATGTGGAGGAAGTGTGTGTGTGTGTGTGTGTCTGTGTGTGTGTGTGTGTCTGTGTGATGTGTGTGTGTATGTGTTCGCTTGCACATACGTTTAAGGGGTGGCGAAGGGGGTCTTTCACTCGTGGTTTCCAGGGGGAGGGGGTAAGGAAGGACAGCTGAGCAATATTTTTTGTATTCGATGTGAAAATCTCTCTCTCTCTCTCTCTCTCTCTCTCTCTCTGTATGTTTGTGCGCGTGATTGTTTCAAACTTCGTTATGAATTACACTATCCAGTGATGTATTTCACTTGTTGAAATGTTGATGAAAACAAGACCTACGTGTCGTGCAATGTGTATGATGGTGTTATTACTATCACTGGCATTATGTATTCTTGTTTCTAGACATCTTTCATGCCAGATACAGTGATACACTTTATATAAATAAATGCGTCGTGCTGCTGTCCAATCTTTGCAATGGCCTACCTTGGGTACGCTGTTGCAAATATTACAGCAACACACCATATTGTACAGAATGCATACGCAATTTTTGATATTTGTGTCGGTGTGTTTGCCTAAGTGGTATTAGAAATTAAGTTTTGTTTTGGTTTTGTGCGTGTATTTGTGTCTGAGCGCATTGTGTGCGCCTGCGCGCGCGCCTGCGCATGCGTTTGTATGTATTGGGACGAGTCTTTTATTGTTCTACACCTGGAAACTCTGTGCTTGTAATTTCCTCTGTTTTTGTGTTTCTCTGTGACTCTGCCTTAGATTGTTACTCTGTGTGGTTTTTTTTTTACATATTCTTTTTATTCTTTACTATCCCCCATTGTTTTTCTGCCTTTCTGATCCATCCAGCTGTCTTAACGCTTTTTCATCTTTTCTTTCCTCATGGAAATGCCAATGGTTGAGAAATCGGTTGGAATGGGGGGGGGGGGGGGGGGGGTCAGAGATGTGTGTGGTGGCCGGGTGAGTTTGCTGTTTGTTTGCTTATTATGTATTTTAGGAGGGGGGGGGGGGGGGGCAAAAAGAAAGAACAGCTGATCAATATTTTGAAGCTAAATTGCTATGTGTTTGTGGATTTGTTTCACCTTTCTTATGACTTGCAGTGTCCAGTGTTGTATTTCATTTGATGAAATTTTGGTGAAATCCAAACCAGTAGTTTTGGGGAATATGTATGATGGTGTGTTATTACTATCACTGATACTGTGTATTATTAGTTTTGACATCTTTACTGCCAGACAGTGTTATACTTTATACAAATCAATGCGTCGTGCTGCCGTCCAATCTTTGCAATGGCCTACCTTAGGTACGCTGCTGCAAATATTACAGCAACATACCATATTGTGAAGAGTACACAGCTTTTTTTTTTTTTTTTTTTTTTTTTTTTTTACTGTTTTTGCCTGTGTGCTTACCTATATATGTTCTTTAAAATGAGCTTTTGCGTTGGTTATGTGCGTTTATATGTGACTGTGCGCATGTGGAGGGGGTGTGTGTGTGTGTGTGTGTGTGTGTGTGTGTGTGTGTGTGTGTGTGTGTGCGTGTGCGAGTGTGAGTGTGTGTGTGTGTGTATTCGCCTGTGCACGCGTTTGTATGTGGTGGTGATGGGTGCGTGGGAGGGTGTCTTCCACTTTTCGACACCTCCTCGAATTCATGTGCTAGTAATTACCTGCTTTCTGTGCTTCTCTGTGACTCTGTCATTACTTGTTCCTTTACTTGTATTTTTACATGTTATTCTCATTCTTTACTATCGTCCATTGGTTTTCTGCCTTTCTGGTTCGTCCACCTGTCTTCACACTTTTTCATCTTTTCTTCCCCTCATAGAAATGGAGAAATCGGACGGAATAGTGTTTGTGTGTCTGAGAGAGGTGTGTGGAAGCCTGGTGAGTGTGCAGTTTGCTTGTTTTATTTTTAGTGGAGGGGGGGGGGGGGGGTAAAGGGAAGGACAGCTGATTTTTTTTTTTTCTTCTGTATTGGCGTGTGTGTGTGTGTGTGTGTGTGTGTGTGATTTTTCTTTTTAGCTTTCTTATGACTGTATCCAGTGTCGTATTTCACTTGAAGTTTTGGTGAAAAGAAAACCAATGCTATGGGGAATATGTATGATGGTGTTATTACTATCACTGACATTGAGTATTTTTTATTTCTTGACATCTTTAGTGCCAGATATAAGGTTATACTTTATAAGAATAAATGAGTCACGCGCTGCTGTCCAATATTTGCAATGGCCTACCCTGGGTACGCTGCTGCAATATTACAGCAACATAGCATAATGTGAAGAGTACCTATTCAATTGTTTTTAATGTTTTTGTTGGTGTGTTTGTCTAAAATTATGTTCTTAAAAATTAGGTTTCTGTGCTGTTGTATGTACATGTGGCTGTGTGCATATATAGGATTGTGTGTGTGTGCGTGTGCGTGTGTGTGTGTGTGTGTGTGTGTGTGCCTACGCATGCATTTGTGTGTGGGGATGGGATATTTCACTCTATATCCGAAGCTTGTAATTTCCTGTTTTCTGTGCTTCTCTGTGACTCTGCCTTTACTTGTTCCTGTAATTGTATTTTTACATTTCATTCCCATTCTTTACTATCGTCCATTGTTTGTCTGCCTTTCTGGTCCATTCAGCTGTCTTCACACTTTTTCATCTTTTCTTCCCTCATGGAAATGGTGATGATGGAGAATTTGGCGGAATGGTGTGTGTGTCTGAGAGAGGTGTGTGGAGGCCTGGTGAGTGTGCAGTTTGTTTATTGCTTTATTTTTTTTAGAGGGGGGGGGGGGGGGGGGGGGGCAAAGGAAGGAGAGCTGATCAATATTGTTGTCCTCTAGACTGAAATGTTTCTGGATGTGTGTGTGTGCGCGCGCGTGTGCCTGCGTGCGTGTATGCGTGCGATTTGTTCGTGCGAATTGTTTTTGTAAACTTTTCTTATGACTTGGTATTCAGTGTTGCATTTCACCTGATGAAATGTTGATGAAAAAGAAAGCCAGTGCTTTGGAAAATGTGTATGATGGTGTTTTTTACTATCACTGGCATTGTGTATTCTTATTTCTTGACGTCTTTAATGCCAGATACAGTGTTACACTTTCAATATAATGGGTCATGCTGCTGTCCAGTCTTTGCAATGACCTGTTTGTACGTTGTTGCAACTATTACAGCAACATACCATATTGTTGAGAGTATTATGAACATTTTCTTTTTGTTTTTTGTCCGAGTGTTTGCTTACATGGTCTTAAAAATTAGCTTGTGTGTTGGTTTTGTGTGTGCACCTGTGACTGTGCGCATGTGGAGGTGTGTGTGTGTGTGTGTGTGTGTGTCTGTGTGATGTGTGTGCATGTGTGTGTGTGTGTGTTCGCTTGCACATACGTTTAAGGGGTGGCGAAGGGGGTCTTTCTCTCGTGGTTTCCAGGGGGGAGGGGGTAAAGGAAGGACAGCTGAGCAATATTTTTTGTATTCGATGTGAAAATCTCTCTCTCTCTCTCTCTCTGCGGTCTCTCTCTCTCTCTCTCTCTCTGTATGTTTGTGCGTGTGATTGTTTCAAACTTCGTTATGAATTACACTATCCAGTGATGTATTTCACTTGTTTGAAATGTTGATGAAAACAAGACCTACGTGCCGTGCAATGTGTATGATGGTGTTATTACTATCACTGGCATTATGTATTCTTGTTTCTAGACATCTTTCATGCCAGATACAGTGATACACTTTATATAAATAAATGCGTCGTGCTGCTGTCCAATCTTTGCAATGGCCTACCTTGGGTACGCTGTTGCAAATATTACAGCAACACACCATATTGTACAGAATGCATACGCAATTTTTGATATTTGTGTCGGTGTGTTTGCCTAAGTGGTATTAGAAATTAAGTTTTGTTTTGGTTTTGTGCGTGTATTTGTGTCTGAGCACATTGTGTGCGCCTGCGCGCGCGCCTGCGCATGCGTTTGTATGTATTGGGACGAGTCTTTTACTGTTCTACACCTGGAAACTCTGTGCTTGTAATTTCCTCTGTTTTGTGTTTCTCTTTGATTGTTACTCTGTGTGGTTTTTTTTTACATATTCTTTTTATTCTTTACTATCCCCCATTGTTTTTCTGCCTTTCTGATCCATCCAGCTGTCTTAACGCTTTTTCATCTTTTCTTTCCTCATGGAAATGCCAATGGTTGAGAAATCGGTTGGAATGGGGGTGTGTGTCAGAGATGTGTGTGGGTGCCGGGTGAGTGTGCAGTTTGTTTGCTTATTATGTATTTTAGGAAGGGGGGGGGGGGGGGGGGGGGGCAAAGAAAGAACAGCTGATCAATATTTTGAAGCTAAATTGCTATGTGTTTGTGGATTTGTTTCACCTGTCTTATGACTTGCAGTGTCCAGTGTTGTATTTCATTTGATGAAATTTTGGTGAAATCCAAACCAGTAGTTTTTGGGGAATATGTATGATGGTGTTATTACTATCACTGATACTGTGTATTATTAGTTTTGACATCTTTACTGCCAGACAGTGTTATACTTTATACAAATCAAGGCGTCGTGCTGCTGTCCAATCTTTGCAATGGCCTACCTTAGGTACGCTGCTGCAAATATTACAGCAACATACCATATTGTGAAGAGTACACAGCTTTTTTTTTTTTTTTTTTTTACTGTTTTTGCCTGTGTGCTTACCTATATGTTCTTTAAAATGAGCTTTTGCGTTGGTTATGTGTGTTTATATGTGACTGTACGCATGTGGAGGGTGTGTGTGTGAGTGTGCGTGTGCGTGTGCGAGTGTGTGTTGTGTGCGCGCGCGCGCGCGTGTGTGTGTGTGTGTGTGTATTCGCCTGTGCACGCGTTTGTATGTGGTGGTGATGGGTGCGTGGGAGGGTGTCTTCCACTTTTCGACACCTCCTCGAATTCATGTGCTAGTAATTACCTGCTTTCTGTGCTTCTCTGTGACTCTGTCATTACTTGTTCCTTTAATTGCATTTTTACATGTTATTCTCATTCTTTACTATCGTCCATTGGTTTTCTGCCTTTCTGGTTCGTCCACCTGTCTTCACACTTTTTCATCTTTTCTTCCCTCATAGAAATGGAGATAATGGAGAAATCGGACGGAATAGTGTTTGTGTGTCTGAGAGAGGTGTGTGGAAGCCTGGTGAGTGTGCAGTTTGCTTGTTTTATTTTTAGTGGAGGGGGGGGGGGGGGGGGGTAAAGGGAAGGACAGCTGATGTTTTTTTTTTCTTCTGTATTGGTGTGTGTGTGTGTGTGTGTGTGTGTGTGTGTGATTTTCTCTTTTAGCTTTCTTATGACTGTATCCAGTGTCGTATTTCACTTGAAGTTTTGGTGAAAAGAAAACCAATGCTATGGGGGAATATGTATGATGGTGTTATTACTATCACTGACATTGAGTATTTTTATTTCTTGACATCTTTAGTGCCAGATATAAGGTTAAACTTTGTAAGAATAAATGAGTCACGCAGCTGTCCAATCTTTGCAATGGCCTACCCTGGGTACGCTGCTGCAAATATTACAGCAACATAGCATAATGTGAAGAGTACCTATGCAATTGTTTTTAATGTTTTTTTTGTTGTGTGTGTTTGTCTAAAATTATGTTCTTAAAAATTAGGTTTCTGTGCTGTTGTATGTACATGTGGCTGTGTGCATATATAGGATTGTGTGTGTGCGTGTGCGTGTGTGTGTGTTTGCCTACGCATGCATTTGTGTGTGGGGATGGGATATTTCACTCTATATCCGAAGCTTGTAATTTCCTGTTTTCTGTGCTTCTCTGTGACTCTGCCTTTACTTGTTTCCTGTAATTGTATTTTTACATTTCATTCCCATTCTTTACTATCGTCCATTGTTTGTCTGCCTTTCTGGTCCATTCAGCTGTCTTCACACTTTTTCATCTTTTCTTCCCTCATGGAAATGGTGATGATGGAGAATTTGGCGGAATGGTGTGTGTGTCTGAGAGAGGTGTGTGGAGGCCTGGTGAGTGTGCAGTTTGTTTATTGCTTTATTTTTTTTAGGGGGGGGGGGGGGGGGGAGGGGGCAAAGAAAGGAGAGCTGATCAATATTGTTGTCCTCTAGACTGAAATGTTTCTGGATGTGTGTGTGTGTGCGCGCGCGTGTGCCTGCGTGCGTGTATGCGTGCGATTTGTTCGTGCGAATTGTTTTTGTAAACTTTTCTTATGACTTAGTATTCAGTGTTGCATTTCACCTGATGAAATGTTGATGAAAAGAAAGCCAGTGCTTTGGAAAATGTGTATGATGGTGTTTTTACTATCACTGGCATTGTGTATTCTTATTTCTTGACGTCTTTAATGCCAGATACAGTGTTACACTTTCAAATAATGGGTCATGCTGCTGTCCAGTCTTTGCAATGACCTGTTTATACGTTGTTGCAACTATTACAGCAACATACCATATTGTTAAGAGTATTATGAACATTTTCTTTTTGTTTTTGTCCGAGTGTTTGCTTACATGGTCTTAAAAATTAGCTTGTGTGTTGGTTTTGTGTGTGCACCTGTGACTGTGCGCATGTGGAGGCAGTGTGTGTGTGTGTGTGTCTGTGTCTGTGTCTGTGTGATGTGTGTGTGTGTGTGTTCGCTTGCACATACGTTTAAGGGGTGGCGAAGGGGGTCTTTCACTCGTGGTTTCCAGGGGGGAGGGGGTAAAGGAAGGACAGCTGAGCAATATTTTTGTATTCGATGTGAAAATCTCTCTCTCTCTCTCTCTCTCTCTCTGTATGTTTGTGCTTGTGATTGTTTCAAACTTCGTTATGAATTACACTATCCAGTGATGTATTTCACTTGTTGAAATGTTGATGAAAACAAGACCTACGTGTCGTGCAATGTGTATGATGGTGTTATTACTATCACTGGCATTATGTATTCTTGTTTCTAGACATCTTTCATGCCAGATACAGTGATACACTTTATATAAATAAATGCGTCGTGCTGCTGTCCAATCTTTGCAAATGGCCTACCTTGGGTACGCTGTTGCAAATATTACAGCAACACACCATATTGTACAGAATGCATACGCAATTTTTGATATTTGTGTCGGTGTGTTTTGCCTAAGTGGTATTAGAATTAAGTTTTTTGTTTTTGGTTTTGTGCGTGTATTTGTGTCTGAGCGCATTGTGTGCGCCTGCGCGCGCGCCTGCGCATGCGTTTGTATGTATTGGGACGAGTCTTTTATTGTTCTACACCTGGAAACTCTGTGCTTGTAATTTCCTCTGTTTTGTGTTTCTCTGTGACTCTGCCTTAGATTGTTACTCTGTGTGTTTTTTTTTTTTTTACATATTCTTTTTATTCTTTACTATCCCCCATTGTTTTTCTGCCTTTCTGATCCATCCAGCTGTCTTAACGCTTTTTCATCTTTTCTTTCCTCATGGAAATGCCATGGTTGAGAAATCGGTTGGAAATGGGGGGGGGGGGGGGGGGGTGTCGGAGATGTGTGTGGTGGCCGGGTGAGTGTGCTGTTTGTTTTGCTTATTATGTATTTTAGAAGGGGGGGGGGGCAAGAAAGAACAGCTGATCAATATTTTGAAGCTAAATTGCTATGTGTTTTGTGGATTTTGTTTCACCTTTCTTATGACTTGCAGTGTCCAGTGTTGTATTTCATTTGATGAAATTTTGGTGAAATCCAAACCAGTAGTTTTGGGGAATATGTATGATGGTGTTATTACTATCACTGATACTGTGTATTATTAGTTTTGACATCTTTACTGCCAGACAGTGTTATACTTTATACAAATCAATGCGTCGTGCTGCTGTCCAATCTTTGCAATGGCCTACCTTAGGTACGCTGCTGCAAATATTACAGCAACATACCATATTGTGAAGAGTACACAGGCTTTTTTTTTCTTTTTTTTTTTTTTTACTGTTTTTGCCTGTGTGCTTACCTATATGTTCTTTAAAATGAGCTTTTGCGTTGGTTATGTGCGTTTATATGTGACTGTGCGCATGTGGAGGGTGTGTGTGTGTGTGTGTGTGTTGTGTGTGTGTGTGTGTGTGTGTGTGCGTGTGCGCGAGTGTGAGTGTGAGTGTGTGTGTGTGTGTGTGTATTCGCCTGTGCACGCGTTTGTATGTGGTGGTGATGGGTGCGTGGGAGGGTGTCTTCCACTTTTCGACACCTCCTCGAATTCATGTGCTAGTAATTACCTGCTTTCTGTGCTTCTCTGTGACTCTGTCATTACTTGTTCCTTTACTTGTATTTTTACATGTTATTCTCATTCTTTACTATCGTCCATTGGTTTTCTGCCTTTCTGGTTCGTCCACCTGTCTTCACACTTTTTCATCTTTTCTTCTTCCTCATAGAAATGGAGAAATCGGACGGAATAGTGTTTGTGTGTCTGAGAGAGGTGTGTGGAAGCCTGGTGAGTGTGCAGTTTGCTTGTTTGTTTTATTTTTAGTGGGGGGGGGGGGGGGGGGGGTAAAGGGGAAGGACAGCTGATTGTTTTTTTTTCTTCTGTATTGGCGTGTGTGTGTGTGTGTGTGTGTGTGTGTGATTTTTCTTTTTAGCTTTCTTATGACTGTATCCAGTGTCGTATTTCACTTGAAGTTTTGGTGAAAAGAAAACCAATGCTATGGGGAATATGTATGATGGTGTTATTACTATCACACTGACATTGAGTATTTTTTATTTCTTGACATCTTTAGTGCCAGATATAAGGTTATACTTTTATAAGAATAAAATGAGTCACGCGCTGCTGTCCAATCTTTGCAATGGCCTACCCTGGGTACGCTGCTGCAAATATTACAGCAACATAGCATAATGTGAAAGAGTACCTATTCAATGTTTTTAATGTTTTTGTTGGTGTGTTTGTCTAAAATCATGTTTCTTAAAAATTAGGTTTCTGTGCTGTTGTATGTACATGTGGCTGTGTGCATATAAAGGATTGTGTGTGTGTGTGTGTGTGTGTGTGTGTGGTGTGTGTGTGTGCGTGCGCGTGCGTGTGTGTGTGTGTGTGTGTGTGTGTGTGGTGTGTGTGGTGTGTGTTTGCCTACGCATGCATTTGTGTGTGGGGGATGGGATAATTTCACTCTATATATCCGAAGC
>JADBJO010023040.1:0-2500 GCA_016801955.1 Conus betulinus
CATTGGCACCATGGGGCGCCTTGTTCTCACCTGGCTGTGAGGCCGCGAGACAGGCTGCCCAAAGAAGTGTGTGTGTGTGTGTGTGTGTGTGTGTGTGTGTGTGTGTGTGTGTGTGTGTGTGTGTGTGTGTGTGCTCAGCCCTTCCTTCTTTGCTTTGGCATCTTTTCACTTTGGTAATTGTAGACGTGTTCGTGTGAATGGATTGAACAAATGTGGGCGTGTGGGGGAGGGGAGGTACAGAATGACAAAGAAACCGAGGACAACACGCCACGCACGACAAAGTGGTAGGGGGGTGAGGTGGAAGAGAGAGACAGAGACAGAGAGATTGAGAGAGAGAGAGAGGGGGAGAGATAGAGTGAGATTGAGAGACAGAGATTGAGAGAGAGAGAGAGAGAGAGATTGAGAGACAGAGAGAGATTGAAAGAGAGAGATAAAGAGAGAGAGAGGGAGGGAGAGAGAGAGAGAGAGAGAGAGAGAGAGAGAGAGAGAGAGAGAGTGTGATTGAGAGACAGAGGAGAGAGAGAGAGAGATTGAGAGACAGAGAGAGATTGAAAGAGAGAGATAAAGAGAGAGAGAGAGGGAGGGAGAGAAAGAGAGAGAGAACCAGCTAGAGCCAGACAGTCTGACAGAGAGAGAGAGAGAGAGATTGAGAGACAGAGATTGAGAGAGAGAGATTGAGAGAGATTGAGAGACAGAGAGAGATTGAAAGAGAGAGAGAGATTTGAGAGAAAGAGCGAGAGATAGAGAGAGATTGAGGGGGGGGGAGAGAGAGAGAGAAAGAGAAGAGATTGAAAGAAAGAGATTGAGAGAGAGAGAGTTATCAGAGTACACTTTTCATAGGACAAAGCTACAATAATTTATCCCCCGTAGATGGGTGAAATAAGAAAACCTAAAACTCATAAATTCATATAAAACAAAGCACAGGCAACGCCCAAGAAAAATAACAGATGCAGGAAAACGAAATGTTGGTCACTCACGTTCTCCACTGGTCGACACGGACCACTAACCTCTGCAAAGTCAGGCTGACAAACAGAGAGAAGTTCAACTTCTTAACTTCTTCCAAACTTTCACACTGTCTTCAGATTCCAACCCTCGAGCCCACGCGACAAGGCAAAGTATCGGCACAGAAGGCCTCCCAAAACTAGGCAGACGGACAGAAGATTCCTGTGAATTCCTCTCTCATGTAGTAATCTGAAAAGAAAAAAAAAAAAAATATACATGTATATATATATATATATATACATTCATATCTTTATTAGCCGGTTCCCCAGTGGACAAAGATGTATATTCATTCTTCGCTCACATAGTCACCTGCAATGTAAATAAATAAACAGACCTCCAAAACAGACATCTGTCCATTTCTCTCTCTAACTGCTAAAAAAAAAAAAAATAGTAAAAAAAATAAGCAGACCTCTAAACAGACAACGCGATGTCTATTCATCCCTCATACAATTATCTGCTTAAAAATAAGGTAAGTAGACCTCTTAACAGACAAAGCGATGCCTATCCATTTTTTCCTCAGGCTATAGTAATTTGTATCGACACAAAGAAACAAGATGCAAAGTATATAAACGTACTCCCAGTTTACACACCAAACATGCGTCATAATGTGCGTCATAATGTGTTTGACGTCATTCAAAACGTAATTTTCTAACGCGTCATCGTTACTGAACGTCATCCCCTGCAAAAGATCAGTTGAGATGTTCTATGCAGAAGAAAAACCGTTTAGGGCCGTTATAGCCGATAGTAACGGCTATTCTGGTAACTAAAACATCAGGCATCATCCGTGACCCATAATGAACATACCTACAAAATTTCAGAAAGATCGGCCCAGAAGTTTTTGTCTGGAGCGAGTGGTACACATTTTGACCACGAACAGACAGACAGACTGACTGACACACAGACAGCATTTCTTCGTTCCCATTCTAAAGTACTCCCTTCTTCTATAAGAACTGGGAGTACAAAAAAAAAAAACGTTCACCCACCCCTCTCTCTCTCAAAGAGACAGACAAAGTAATAAACAACCGTGATCAGGTGGGATGCTGAGGTAACGCAGGTGACGTTCTTTTCTACGTCCTGAATGGTTGAGTTTCGCGTCCTCACAGAAAGAGCGTTTTGGGGACAAGTTGTTCTTCTGCGGTGGTCTTGGTTTTTACGTCCCACACAACGATTCTTCTATCGCAATTTTCCCCACACTTTTTTTTTTTTTTTTTTTTTTTTTTTTTGAGTACGTCATAATGTGACGTAAGGATTGCCACGCCTCACAAATTGACGTCGTCACTGGCAGCATTTACACTGCTTTTTTTTTTTTTTTTTTTTTTTTTTTTTTAAAGGAATCTGGCCGGCCGGCCCATGGCCCGAGAATACTGCGTTTACATTATAATTTTTTTTTTTCCCGTGCCATGCCAAAACCGCTTCATTGTCCTGCTTCTGAGGTGAGACAAAAAAAAAAAAAAGGGGGGGGGGGGGGGGGGGGTGGGGGGGGGGGGGGGGCTAAACG
>JADBJO010023040.1:10000-27064 GCA_016801955.1 Conus betulinus
CCACAGTGAAGAGACGGGGAGGGGGAAAAAAAAAAACCAAAGCAGGGCAATAAAAGAACTACAACACAGCGCCACCTCTTCCCTCTTTTTTTTGCCACGGAACGGCGTCACCAGTGCAGCAGACGACAGTAGTCGGCAGCCATGTTGCAACTCCCGCAGTAAAATCCGCCGCGAGTCTGTCATAAGCTGTGGAAGATCCATACTGCTTCAAGTCGGGACGTTTTCGCTTCGGCGTCCGTCGTCTGCTCGATTACGGTGAGCCCCCCTTTTATCTTCAGTTTTTTAATAGCCTTCCTTCAAATACGTCCAGTTTTTTTCATTTCCAAGACTTTTGTGTTTGGATCCGGATTTGATCTGTTTTGAGGAGAATCAGTTTGTGTTTGTTTGCGTCGAGATGCAGACGATTGATTTCATCAGTTTGTGGAGTGGAGCGGTGTTTAAGAGGAGACCCGTTTGCGGATTTTTTTTTTTTTTTTTTTTTTTTTTTTATTCGCTCATGCCAGAAACGGGTCGTTTCTTTGAAAAAGAAAAGAAAAAAGAAGGGTCAAGCGTTAAGGGTTTGAATCCTTGTTTGTGGTCAGATGAGGGGGAAGGGTTAGGGGCCGGCCCTTCTGTCCAAGAGAACGTCACCCGGTGGTGATACAACAGCTTTTTATAACCACGGTTGACTGCGAAGATTAATGACCGAATGCTAATGGAGGGATACAGCCCGCGTCAGCGTCTCTCTCTCTCTCTCTCTCTCTCTCTCTCTCTCTCTCTCTCTCTCCTCTCTCTCTCTCTCTCTCACTCGCTGGTTTTTGCAGTCTGGTGTACGTGTACGTGTGTCAGAAACTTGCGGTGAGAAAAAACACAAAGAAAAGATTGTGCGTCTAATTTCCTTTGCTTGTTACGGCAAAGCTGTATCATCTGTTCATCCGTTTGTTCATATTCATCTTCCTTCTTTCTTTAGTCGTTGCTTTTTTTGTTGTCGATGGTGGAGGTAGAAGGGGCGCGAACGGTGTGCCGCGTTCGTGTTCATTTGCATGTTTTGTATGTTTGATTTTAACATTTGACACGTTGCACTATTAGGCTTACAGACCTCGTTCTCAACGTCCGCGGCGAGTCCTCATCACATAACCTTGTGAAATCGAAAAAAACCGGTTTGGATTTGGCTTATAAACACAGTATTTGATGCAAATGATGACAAGTGGCATGAAATAAAGTATTATTTCAAACTTCTTTGTGAAGAGGGTACTTCTGGTCTAACTTTATCATCCTCGTGAAAACAGACAATCGTTTCTATCTATCACTATTGAATTCGAGAGTCGGTAGTTTTACCAACATAATTATCGAATTATCGTTCACAGAGATGACATTAAATCCGTATGTAAAGAAATGCCTTTTTTTTCTGGTGTTATTTCTGTTCCTAATCGAAATCTTTAAATACACAGTGCACAAAATGTTATTGAATAAGAAAGCATTGATAAATGACAGGTAAAAAAAAAAAAAAAAAATCGGATGCATGTCCAGGCTTTATACATAAGCCCTTGTTTCTCAACAATCTGCTAAAACCATTCCTGAAGTCGCTTTCTAGTCTCAAGTGAGAGACGCATGTTGTTGTTGTAAACTGTGATCGTTGTTATTGCTTTTTTCTGGGTATGAATGGATGTATCACGCGTGTGTCTGAATCAACTTCATTTTTAATGACAAGCACTTAACCACCACCACCACCCCCCCCCCCCCCCCCCCCCCCCCCCCCCCCCCCCCCGCCCCATTCTCTCCCTTTCTTTAAAGACTAGATAGTCTGGAACATTTTTTTGTATGCTAGATTTTACCTTCCAATACAGATTCAGTTTTGAATATTTTGGATTTCTTGGATCTTTTAATGACTTTGTCTATCTTTTTTTCGGAAAAAAAAGAATAACAATAGGGAAGAAAAAAAAGGGAGGAGGGGGGTCCCCCCCCCCCCCCCCCCCCCCCCCCCCCCCCCCCCGGAACATTTGTATCTTTGTATTGAATAGATTGACCATGCAAAAAAAAAAAGAAAAGAAAACCAACAAAAAAATCCCTCCTACCTTTATATCCTGATCTTTTTTTTTTCTTTGAAGAAGTGTAATGAAAATTTTCTGTCTTTCCTGGATTGACGACCTCCCAGCTAAGGTTGCCTCCCTTTAAAGATTTGCTTTTTAAAAACTGCCAGTACTTAGTAACAACTTCCTCTTTCCAAAGACTTGTTTTGCCCGGAAGATTTTTTTTTTTTTTTCCTGTTACAGTCTTTATCGATTAGTACAATTACTTCCCTACAGAATCCCTCAATTACTAGAACACTGTTCTGGCCTTTTTTTTTTTTTAATAGTAGATTTTTTTTCCGAAACGAGGACTCAACTCCCTCCCATCAAAAACTTGGAACTGTTAAGAAGCCTTTTTTTTTCCCCTTCTTTACTGCATACGTATATCTCTCCAAAGACTGCTTTCCTGGAATACTTTTTTTTGTTGTTGTTGCTTTTTTCTGGAACAGCTTCCTGCTTTTTCCCTCCATCTCTACAAAGATCTCCTCTATTAAAGACTTGATTTTTTTTTCATAAACTTCTGTGTTTTTGTCTGTAATAGATTTGCCTGTCATAAAGGGGGGGAGGGGGGGGGGGGGGGGGAGAGAGAAAACGTTTCACTTGTTTGTGGTCTTACTGGGGGAAAGATTTTTTTTTTTTTTTTTTTTTTTTTTGGGTTTTTAAACGAACAAAACCCCTCCCTTTGAAGAGTTTTTTTTTTTTTTCCTAAAACCTTTGTTTATGCTGAGATGCACACACACACACACACACAAACACACCACACACCACACACACATACTAGTGGAAACTTACACAAGCTTTGCTTTAAAAATTAAAACTGACAAGGCATTAATTGAAGAAAAAATCAGTTGATTCAAGCATTAGAGAATTTGTTTTGCATGGCAAGATTTTGTACAATTTTCTTCCTGTGAAAGAAAACCTGCATTCGAAAAATACAAGGTAAGAAAGTAGCAAAAACATTTGACTGAAAATTTCCCATTGTTACTCCTCTCTCGTCTCTCTCTCAATTCTCTCCCTCTCTCTCTCAACTCCCTCGTCTCCTCTCTCCTCTGCGAGTAGGGGGTGTCTCTCTCTCTCTCAAAGGAAATTTTTTTTTTACACAATGGGTACTTTTGAACACTCTTGTTTATGCTATGCAACAGACACAAAATCCAGAACACACATCAACAACACACAAACCACATTATTCCCCCCAGCTCATAAGCTTAACACTGTTCTATGCTTCCCTTGGAATCAGTCAGTTGAATATAAGCTTCAGAATTCCCAAGAGTTTTTGTGTACTTTGGCACAAAAAATTGATTAATAAAATCATAAGAACCAATTAGAACACAACCAAAGTGATGAGGCCCAACTTTCTCTCGTCTCTGGCTGTCCAGGCTTCTGTCCCTCTGTCGCTCTCCGGTCCCCTCCCCCCCCCCCCCCCCCTCCCCCAGTCCCCTCCGCTCCCCGAAATGGAGAATGGGAGCCCCCCCCCAACAGAACCCCCCCACCCCCCTCCCCAACCCCCAAACCCCCCTCCCCCTCCAAGCTTAATTGTCCCCTCCCCCTGGTGGCCCCCCCCCCCCCATACCCCTTCACCCTCTCCCCCTCGCCCCGCCCCCCCGCACCCCCCCCCCCAGTCCTCCCCCCCCCCCCATCGCCCCCCCACCCCCCCCACCCCCCAACTTTCCCCGTCCGCCCCTTCCGTCCCCCCCCCCCCCCCCCCCCCCCCCCCCCCCCCCCCCCCTGCAATGAAGGTTCTTTTCTTTCCAAAATGAATATTCAGCAATAACATTACAGTTATTCCACAGAACAAAAAGAGTACAGTTTTCTTTCATAGATACCATATATGTATAAATACAAAAATTATATAGGTACAAATATACAAAAAATTATAATGTTAATGCAAAAGGGTGTTTTTCTACGAGGTCTTCATCACAGCAACACAAAATCATGTTTTGAAATCTTTGTTCATAGCATATGTCAGTAATATTCAATATGTATGGAAAAACTCCCCCCCCCCCTCCACTCCACCCCCCACCCGTCCCCCCCCCCCCCTTTTTTTTTTTTTTAACACACAGCATCTATACAATGTATTAAAAGGATCATCCAAATTGATTACTATCCCTCTTACAACAATGCTGAGTATGGTAGCCACTTTTTTGTTTTGTGGGGTGTTTTTTAACCATAGTAACACATAATTTAGTACATGTACATATATTTTCCAACGTATACCTACGGCTTTAACTCAATCAAAAATATTTCCAGTTTTTGGTTTTATGTGAGTTATCCTGCACTTATAAACAAAGAATTTTGCTCATAAAAATAATTAGATCAAAAGTATCTTCAGTCAGTGTTTTATCGTCTGTGCCAATCAGATTAATTCAAACATTAAATGATAATCTTTCACAGTTACTGCACTTCTCTCTCATTTAAAAAAAAAAAATCTTTCCAAAACAACTGTTTCTTTGTTTCTTCCAGTGATTATTTCCCTCTGCATTCGTGTAATTTATTCAATAAATAGTGGAGTAATTCATCCATCATTCCATTTATATTTGCCGAACGAATTATCTATATTCATTTTTCCTCAGCCCCAGACACTTGCATGGAATTGCAATTGTTTCAATGGCAATGTCATACATATTAAAAAGTCACACAAACATAACATTTCAACAGATCAAACATGTCAGCCATGTGGGAGAAAGAAAAGCACATTTCTCACTGTCTTCCTTTCGTAGTTTCTAATAAGGTTTTCCATTTTTATTTACGAATGCCAAGTTTCTTTCAGACCCTTCTTTTTTACATATTTTAGTGATATAGGTGTTTTTGCTTTGAATCTTTAGGGGTTGCTTTTTCATGAATGCATTAATTCCTCGTTTCCATCTCACTGTTCATTGTTTTGTCATCATCACCATTATTATTATTATTATTGTTAGTATTATTAGTTATCATTATTATTATTATTATTATCATTACTATTATTACTAAGTGTTCTAAAAATGAAACTGTAATATTATGTACTTTCTGTAAGGACAATGCAAAGTTAAACATCATCAGTTGCTTGTCTGCCTGTGACTCTTTGGACTGTAGAAATCAAAGAACTAGCTTCCTCCACCCCCCCCCCCCCCCCCCCCCCTCCCACCCCCCCGTACTTCCTCCCCCCCCCCGCCCCCCCCCCCCCCCCCCCCCCCCCCCCTCCCCCCCCCCCCCCCCCCCCCATGTCTCCCTCAATACTTTGCCTGGGCATATCATTTATTTTTATTTATTTATTTTATTTTGTTTATTTATTTTTATTTTTTTTTTTTTTTGGGGGGGGGGGGAGATTGAATCGAGGGGACGGAAGGGGGGTGGGGTGGTGACCAGGTGCGCTTTATTCCGCTTTTGCAATGCTTAGGGGAATGTTCATCTCCGTACCATATGTGTTTCTCAAACAGCAAAACCATTATGAATAAATATGTTGCACATCATGATTTTAAAAAAAAAGGATGCTGACAAGGAGGGAAACGGGGGGTGTGGAGGGTGCGAAAAGGGGGGGGGGGGGGTGGGGGGGGGGAGCGGCAGTAAGCGGGGGAAAAAAGACAGAGCACGGGGTTGAGATGGGAGGTCACCGCAGTTGTGCACAAACGATAGGATGGGTGTGGGGGGGGGGGGGGGTTGTTGGTGGCGGGGGGGGGGGTGGGGGGCGGGCCGGAGTAAAGGTAGGGAAAGAGATGGGGGGTGGGTGAGAGGGGGGGGGAGGGGAGGGGGGGGGTGAGGGGGAGTGGGAGGGAGGAGGTGACGGTTCGTGGCCGATTGGGACGCCGTAGGGGAGGGGGGGGTAAACCCGGGAGGAGGCCCCGCAGGTCGATTGGAGGGGGTGGGGGCTTGGACCGAAAGGCTCGATAAAAGGAGAAATGATAGAACAAAATTAAAAGCAACTGGCCAAAATATCTTGAGATGGAGGTAAGGACGTTTTGGAACACAACACCCAATAGCCCCCTCCCCCCCCCCCCTTTACCCCCCCCCCCCCCCTCGCCCCATGCTCCCCGTCTCCCCTCGCCCCTTGATACCCGCCCACCCCCCCGCCCCCCTCCTCAAACCCAGAACTCAGACCCACTTCCCCCCGGCCTCCCCCCCTTTATCATAGTTACTTACAGCATTTCCACTGAACCGTATAGGTACCATCCAGTCCACTAAAACGATCCACACACACACCACACACACAACACACCACATGTATACCACACACCACATTTCACACACACATGTAACACCATTTATACACACACCCCACTTGCATGGCATGCATGGGCCCACAGCACATAACGCCAAACGCCACGACGCGGCCGTACACACACACACCCACACAATCACACACACACCACAAATTACACGTGCGCAACGGTGCACAAAGGCACGCACGCACCGCACGCGGCACACCACCCATGCACATGTGTCACACACACGCGTGCGCGCGCACTTACCACACACACACACACACACAACACACCACACATACACACACTACACACACACAACACAACACACAAACACACAAGCAACAAACACACACGCACAGATGAGAGAGAGAGAGTGAGAGTGAGGATGATATCGGAAGAATGAGAGGAGGAAGAGGGAGAGAGAGAGATTTAAATCCTATCTTATAAATATTTCTTTAAACATGGGTTTGCCCACACTCGGATTCTCGGATTTTTTTTTTTTTTCCATTTTCAACCGCCGCACCATTCCGCTCTTGCTTCTTTATTTCCTTTTTTGAATGCCCCGTGTAGCATAGTGGTAACGTTGTATCAACGAAGGATGGGTTTATTGTGTTTTAGGCTTGTGTAGCAATGATTTCACATTCACACTTTTTTTTTTTTAAATAATGTTTTGGTATCATTTGTTAATCATATCTAGATAACGTTTTGCTTTGGTCGGCTACTGTCTAATGTGATCAATGATTCCTCATTTATGTTTTTTTTTTTTTCAATTCAACAACGCAAAAAAACAACGCCTTCTTCCTTGCGCTGAACTCAGAAGCATACTGAAGCGATCAAAGCTTAAGTGTATTTTCGTTATTTTACTTCGTTTTTGTTTCACCTGAGGAAGACCTAAGAGGTCGAAACGCGTTGTGTTTTGTCTTGTGACTCGTTTGGGTCCACGTTTCTTTTTCTCGGGGCGGTTCGTCGCTGAAATTTATTTAAGATTTTTTTTTTTTTCAAGTTTTGCGGCAACATTTGTGACATCATCATACAAATCGCATTTTGATTCGTAGACAATAAAGATTGTTGTGGGTCTAAAGAAGAAAACATCTTTTTCGATTCATGAATGTTGTGGAACAAGCCCGGTAAAAATTTTCCTTTCGTTACAGTCATCTACAAGGAAAGGGGGTAGATAAAAACAGAGAAATTGAAAACGGTCTCAACACATGGAATGAAGAATTGATATAAATCATGCACGAATTCGTTTGACAAAGTGTAACAAAGAGTTATGAAGATTGTAAATCGAAATTATCTGTCCAGTCTGTTGGTGTTTGTGTGTGTGTGTGGGTGTGTGTGTGTGTGGTGTGTGTGTAGTGTGCTGTCTGTCGGGTCTCTCTGTCTCGTCTCTCTCTCTCTCGTTCTCTCTCATACTCGCTCTTCTATCTCTCTCATCCCCCGTCTTCTCAGCGTATTTCCGTCTTTTTGTCTTACTGTCTCTCTGCCCTCCCCCCCCCACCCCCTCCCCCCCATCCTTCCCGTCCTCTGTGTGTGGTGTATGTGTGGTCGTACGTGTGTGTGTAGCGGCGCGCGCGCGCGTGGTGTGTGTATGTGAGGTGAGAGAGAGAGAAGAGGAGAAGAGAGAGAGGGGTGTGTGTGTGTGTGTTTGTTTAATGTGTGTGTGGTGTGCGTAGTTGATTTATTTTTTTTTTTTTTTTTTTTTTTTTTTTTTACATGGAACAATCAAATCATGTCTGACTCCAAAGAAATATATTGGAGTCAGAGATAGGAGGGGGACGGGCGTTGGGGGGTTAAAAAAAAAACAAAAAAAAAAAAACGGACTTACCCAGTCAGAAATGAGGCCTTCCCTTGAATTTTTATGTCCGGTTAAATTGCGCGACAAAAAAATCCCTCGTATTGGGGGGGAGGGGGGGGGGGGGGGGGGGTGGGGGGGGGGGGGGGGTGAGTGGGGCTGTTGGTTGAAGGGGAGTTGATGGCATGAAGGCAGGACGCATTTAGCGCGTGAGAGGGAGTTTTGTGTGTGTGTGTTGTATGTTCTTACTTTTTCCTTTTCTGTTTTCTTTATTATCTTTTAATGTCTTGGCTGGGTTCTTTTTTTTTTTTTTGTGTTGTTTTTGTTTTTGTTTTTTGTTGTATTTGTCTGTTATTTTTTTTCCCTGGGAAAGTCCCAACCATTTTCATGATTCTTCTTCGGAAAGACGAGGCGAAAATTTTGACGATTGTCTCTATTCAGGGTTGAAAGTATAGAAAGGTGCTATTAGGGCAAGGCAGTCGACAGATCATATAATCCCATGTGAAGGGCTCAGATTTTTTATTGGGGTTCAGGTGCAAGGACCTGTGACTGTCCTGTGCTTGCAGAACTAAACGCTAAAAAAAAAAAAAAAAGAAAGACAATAAAGAAGAAATAAAAAATGGCTGTCATATCACAAAGCCCGCCACACTTCAGCATTTATGTACTATAGCTGAACAGGCTCCAAGACGCGGAATACACCCACCCCCGCACGGCAACAAGTAGGCACGTGCGTGTGCGCGCGCTTCGCAGGGCGCGCCACCAACAACCACACACCAACGACATACGGTGAACAACTACGCACACACACACACACCACCCACACACACACACCAACACGCGCAATACCACAAACAACAACATACACAGACAGAGAGAGCAAGGGAGAGGGAGAGTTAGGATTACTGGATAAATAAATACCTAATAAAAAGAAGATAGTATATTATATATAAACAAATAAAGAAGGCAAACATGGGCTTACAAATTACGCCCCACAGAGAACAAAATGACGTATAGCTATGAAATCCACCTACCACAAACAATACGTGGTAATATAGATGCTCAATTTCAATGCACAAATACTTTCCTTTGTCCAGTAGCGGCAAACAGATTGTTTTTTTTCTTTTCTCCACAGTAACAAGCCTGTATTCTATCCATTGCGTGTGCAGCATACACATAGCCGTCTACGACTGACTGAAACCAATTATTGTCAGATTAACTCAAAAGTTGTCTGACTAGCCTAGTCCTACAGACACACACACAACACACACACACACACACCCACAACAAACACACACACACACACACCTACTCCTGTTCCTCTCCTCTCTCTCCCTCCTCTCTCTCTCATCTCTCTCTCACACCCCACCACACCACATTCTCTCTCTCCCCACCCCCCCCCCCTCCCCTCCCCCCTCCTCTCCTCTCTCAATCACCTCTCCTCGCCTCTCACACACACCACACACACACACAACACCCCATACCACACGACACACCATTCTCCACATTTCTCCTCTCACTCTCGCTCATCTCATCCTCCGCCACTCGTCCTCTCTCGTGTCAAACACACACCTGCTCTCTCCTCCTCACCTCTAAGTTCTCTCTCTCACGCTCTCTCCTCCATCCTCTCTCTCTCTGCCCTCTCATCTCTCCTCTCTCTCCATCCTCCTCTCTCTCTCTCCTCCTCCTCCTCTCTCTCTCCACTCTCTCTCTCTCTCTCTTCTCTCTATCCCCCCCCCTCGTCTCATCTCTCCATTCTCTCTCTCCCATCTCTCTCTCCTCCTCTCATCCCACTCCCTTCTCCCTCTCTCTTCCCTCTTCTCCCCCTCCCTCTCTCTCTCTCTCTCTATCTCCTCTCTCTCCTCTATCTATCTCTCTCCATCATCTCTCTCTCTCTCTCGTCCCCTCTCCTCTCCTCCCCCTCCGTCTCTCCCTCACTCCCTCTCTTTTTCCCCCTCACAACACACACACACCCACAAACAGCACCAAGACACACGACAAAACACACACACTCATTCCATCCTCTGCAACTCTCTCTCTCTCCTCACTCCCACTCTCTCTCTCCCACTCTCTCTCGCTCATCTCTCCCTCTCTCGTCTCGTCTCCATCCTGCTCTCTCTCCTCTACTCGTCCGTCTCCGCTCGCTCTCACATTCACACACCACACCACACAGAACACCCACACAACCACGAACACACCACAACATCTCCATCGCACGAAAGACATACTACTGTACTCCTATCTTGTCTTCTCCTCCTTCCTCCTCCCCCACTATCTCTCCCCTCGGCTCACCTCTCCGACCGCTCTCCTCTCGTCTCTCTCATCACACCCACCACACCACACACTGCCCACACCAATTCACACACAGGGCACACAACATTCATCGTCATCCTCCTCTCTCTCTCCCCCTCAATCGCTCCCCTCTCCTCCTCTCTCTCCCCTCGTCTCTCCTTCCACTCCCTCCTCGCTCTCCCTTCCTCATTCTCTCGCCGCACCCTCCACCCCCTCTCTCTCTGCCTCTCTCACATCTCCCTTCCACTCTCTCCTCTCACTCTCCCTCCCTCCGCTCCTCCCTCCTCTCTCTCCCCTCTCTCTCCTCTCCTCTCGTCTCCTCACTCCCTCTCTCCCTCTCTCTCCCTCGCTCTCCTCTCCGTCTATCGATCCTCCTCTTCCCGCCTCTGCTCCCTTCCGCTCTGTCAAAAATCTCTCTCCTCATCCCTCACTCTCGTCTCTCTCTGTCTATCGATCCTCTCCCCCCATCTCTCTCTCGCTCTCTCCTCTCTCCTCGCTCTCTCAAACACGACATGCTCTCCCTCTCTCATCAAGTCTCCTCTCCTCCTCACACTCTCTCTCTCTCTCTCCTCTCGCTCTCTCCTCTTTCTCACCCCCACACACACTTCTCTCTCACTCTCTCTCTCCCCTCTCCACCCTCGCCTCCGTAGTGGTCTACCCTCTCCTCCTCCTCTCCTCTCTCTCAGCCCCTCTCTCTCTCTCTCCGCACTCTCATCTCTCTCATCCCTCTCTCCACACACACACGACAACAAACACCAGCACACACACCACCCCCCAACAAACCCATTCTCGCCCTCATCGTCCTACCTCCACTCTCTCCTCTCTCTCTCCCTCTCTCCTCCTCACCACAACACACTAGCCACACAACACCACACCACAAACACAACAACACACAATTCTCCTCTCTCTCTCTCCTCTCTCTCAACACACCATTCCTCTCCTCATCATCTCTCGTCATCTCTCTCTTTCCCTACCACACCACACAGACTCTGTCTCTCCTCTCTCTCTCTCGTCTCTCTGACAACACACACCACACACCACCCACCACCACACACACACATTCAATCACTCACGACAACTCCTCTCCCTCTCTCCTCTCGCGGGGGGGGGAGAATCTCTCGCTCGGGAGTCCTTCTCCACCACACACACAACACACGAACAGCACTTCTCCTCTCTCTCTCCTCTCTCTCTCTCAAAACACACCATTTTTCTCTCTCGCTCTCATCACACCTCCTCTGTCTCACACAACACGACATGCTCTCTCTCCTCTCCCGCTCTCTCTCTCAACACACCCCACACAACACACACAAACACACAACACACACGCTTTCTCTCTCACGCATACACACACACACACAACAGAACACACTCGCTCTCTCTCTCACGCTTTCTCCCCTCGTCCTCTCTCTCTCCTCTCTCTCGCCTCTCTCTCCGCTCTCTCTCAACGATACACACCCACACACACAACACACCACACCTCGCTCTCTCTCTCTCTCTCTCTCTCAACACACCCCACACAACCCACACACACACCACACACCAGAGGTATTGAGAAAGAGAAGAAAAAGGGCGGAGGATCTGCTAAAAGAAAACCTGAGAGCCAGAAAGAAGCGGGGGAGCGCAAAAGGAAAAGGAGAGTTACACTGGCGGAAGAGCAGTCGCCACATGTAATGAGGGAGAACACTACGACGGACAAGAAAAAAAGTGCATGGAAAGAGGTGTAACTCCACTTTCTAAAAACAACCATGTTTGTATATGAAAAATACTACATGGAATGCTACAACATTATCAAAAGCTTCATTATTTAGGGTCAGAGAGAGAGAGAGAGACAGACAGACAGACAGACAGACAGACCGACAGAGTAGTGATTAGGGTAATTACATTCATACATCGGTAGACATGGTTGGTTCATTTGTTGGATCATCTCAGTTTTACACATCTTAACTTCTTTCAAATGACCCTTGTGGTACAGTGTGACGCGTGTGTGTGTGTGTGTGTGTGTGTTGTGTGTGTGTGTGTGTGGTGTGTGTGTGTGAGAGAGAGAGAGAGGAGAGAGAAAGAGAGAGAATGTGTGTGTGTTTGTGTGTGTGTGTGTGTGCGTGTTTCCTGTGTCTGTGTGCGTTTTTGAGGTAATTTTTCTTGTGTAAATTTGCTTTTTGACAGTTTTTTTTTTTTTTGTTGTTTTGTTTTGGTTTTTTTTTTTTACAAGACAAATAAAACGGCTTGTGCTTGAATGTAAAACAAAAAGTGTTGTTGTAGGTCCAGCAACAAACACGGCTTCTTTAACGTCATGAAAGTTGCGGAATTAAACCCATAACTTTTTTTTTCTCTTTTTTAACATCCAACGCTCTAGACAAGAAAAAAAAAAAAGAAAACAAAACAAAAAATCAAACGACCACAAACGTGGAAATCCCAGCTATGTGGTGAAATGAAATGTGGAGACGTACTGTCAATGCATTGTAATCGCCAATGTTAATGTCAGTGTGACATTTGAGCACAGTATGAGCCTCGGGCTTCTTGTGCTCATTCGACCTGATGACTGTGAATTCCTCATGTTTATGTGTCTATAGATGGAATAAAGGTATTGAACCGAACGTGGAATGAGGAATGATATGACTGGGCACAGCAGCACTTTGACTATATAATATTATATATATATAGATATTAATATATACTATATATATATAAAGATTATTAATCGAAATCATAAATTTGTATATATATATATATCATAGGAACCTTGCATTATCACAACACCAGTCATAAAGATGGCATCCCTCTTAAAACGTTCAGTGTCAGTTCAGTTTTTTTTTTCTTATGACGATGTGGCAAAGCAAATTCTTTTCTCCACGAAACTGAGCAAATCATATAGATGGCACTACACGTGCTGCGTATAAAGCAGCTAACACCATCCCAACCTTCTCCACACTCACCCCCCACAGATCAAACACCCCATCCAGCCCCACCCCCACCCCCACCCACATACACACACATACCACACACGCGCGAACGCACACACACACACACATATATTTGCAGATGCATACATATGCGCACACATATACGCAGATACATACATATGCGGCGCGCACACACACGCGCACACACACACACACACACACACACACACCACACACACACACACGCACACACACATGCACATACACGCACGCACGCACTCATACACACTAAACACGCACATACACACAAACACACACTCACACAACATACATACATACATACACAAACTCACACACCACACATTACATACATACATACATACATACATACATTACATGCACGCACGCGCGCGCGCACTACACACACACACCCACACACACACACAACACACCACACGCCACGTACACGCACGCCACACACTCTAAACACACAAACACGTACATTACACACAAACACACACTCGCACACCATACATGCATGCACGCACACACACACACACACACACACGCACACGCACAACACACAACACACACACCACACACATACACACCACACAGATACCCGTACACTGTGTCTGCACCCACCATCCCCCGCGCCCATTACCATAGTCACTAACGAATTTCCTCGCTAATCACGTGCAACGTGTTCAGGACATGTTTTGCTGTAAGCACGTCAGCGCGGGACCGTTGACAAAACTTGGAGGTAGAGATAATTACGGAGCTAATTGCTAAATGATTAACACCTTTGATCAAGACTGAATCTGCAGGCTGCCTTTGCGGGAATATTACCATTGGAGACGTGTTAGTTTTGTATGGTGCAGAGGAGGTGGGGGGGGGGGGGGGGGGAGTAATAATGATTTAAGAATGTTCATGTTGTGTGTGTGTGTGTGTGTGTGTTTGTGTGTGTGTGTGTGTGTGAGAGAAAGAGAGAGGAGGAAATGTCGCGCTGAGTGTGTGTGTATATATATGCGCGCGCACGCGCGCGCGTGTGTGGTATGTGTGTGTGTGTGTGTGTGCGCGCGCGCGCGCGTGTGTGTATTGTGTGTGGTGACAGACACAAAAGAGAGACAGACAGGCAAGCACACAGGCAGGTCCAAGCTAGAACATGAGGATGGGGGGACTGGGGGGGGGTGGGGGTGGGGGGGGTTGGAGGGAGGGTGAAAAAATGGGGAGAAGAGAATGTTGCATCAAGCGAATACATACAATCTGTCATGTGATTCGAAGTTGTGTTACTCATTGATAGTCACTAGTTTGACAAAGTATTGCCACATCTCTCTGGGGGGGGAAGGGATGGATGGGGGGGGGGGGGGGGGGGGGGGGGTGTGGGTTTTTGGGGGGGGGGGGGGGGGGGGGGGGGGGGGAGGGGGGGGGGGGGGATGGGGGTGTGGAGTGGGGGGGGGGGGGAGGGCCGGGCTTTGATGAGGAAGTATGTGTGTGGGGTGTGAGTTGAGAGAAGGATTGTGGGTGGTGTGTGTGGGGGGGGGGGGGGGGACGCACTCACGTGCATCAAGTGTATGTATCTTTTGAATTCCCCAAATGTGTTGCGCATTGATGATCACAAGTTTGGACAAGTATTGCCACCTCTCTCTCTCTCTCTCTCTCCTCTCCTCTCTCTCTCTCTCTCTCTTCTCTCTCTCCACCATTTCACTCTCTATGTCTTTCTCCCCCCCCCTCTCTCTCTCTCCCTCTCTTCTCTCGGCCACCCTTCTCTCTCCCCCCTATCTCTCTCTCCACCCTTCTCCTCTCCCCTCTCCCCCCCCCCCTCTCCTCTCTCTCTCTCTCCCTCCCCCCCTTCCCCCTTTTTTGTACCATTTTCTGTATTCACTCTTCTCTCCTCTTCTCTCCCCTCCCATCCTCTTCCCTCCCCTCCTCTTCTCCCTTCCCCCCTTCTTTCAGTCTGGTTCAAGTTTGGGGTCCATGGGCCACATTGACACAGCATTCACACAACGGTGCCCATCTTTGCAGCCCTCCCACTATCGCTTTGTGCTATGCCGGCCGACAGTTCAAAAGTGAGGGATGCTGACAGCTCGTTGATAATTGCACGCGTCTACATTACCACACGCCTGCCAAAGGACCCCCCCCCCCCCCCCTCCCCATCTGCTGTGTACCCTCCCCTTTCACCCCCGCCCCCCCCCCCCTCCCCCACCCTCTCTGTCCCCTCTCCCCCATTCCATTCCCCTACTTCCTCTCCTGCCCCCGTGCCCCCTCCCACCCACCCGCTCACTCACCACTCGTCTCACCCCACCCCACCAGTCTGTGTTCCAACCCCACCCCCCCCCCACCCCCACACCCCCACCCCCACCCTACATCTGACTGGAAACACTGTAAGAGTTATCATCCTTTGGTTTAGTGATGATGATGATGATGATGATGATGGTTTCTTCGTGTGTTTAAGGAGAGTTAAGTTCGGTGATTGGATAAAAAACCAATTACGTAGAGTAAGAGCAAAGAGGTAGGGGCTGTGTATAGCTAGGGAATTAGGGTGCAGTGAACGAATCAGTTTGATCACCACCTGTTTGATTAATCAGGGTCAGTACTGTGTGTTGAGTTTTTACGGCCTGTGTTGAGAAGAAGAGTTGCCGTTTTGAAAAAATCCCGTTATTTCTCTCGGTTCTGAAATTATTGATGTTCTCGGTTTCAGCTACGTTGCAATCGATCAGTTTTGAAATAATTTGTTCAGTCATTTCTAAAATCATCGATGCCTTTGACCTTAAAAGTGATTGCTGTTTTAAAAAAATCGTGATGTTTCTCTCGGTTCCAAGATTATTGATTTCTCTGTGTTTTAACTATGTTTCAATCGATCAGTTTGTAAAATAATTTGTTCTGTCACTTCTGAAATCATCGATACCTTTGACCTGAAAAGGACTGATTTCTCACAGGCTGGAAGTGTTCGATCTTCTCCAAGTTTTTAACGCGTTGATGGCTGCGGGTGTTTAGATCGTTGACCATAAGTTTTGAAATCATTGATTTCTCTCCGTTTTGAAATTATTAACCGTTTTCAGTTTCAAGGTCCGTGTTTGGCTTGGATGTAAATGATTGCTTTGTTCAGTTTTAAATCTGTTTATTTTGTTTCTGCTTTTTCAGTTCTTATTTTATCGTTCCTAAATCTTTTCATTCAAAAATAGGTGATTTTTCTACCATCTAAAATCATTGATCTTCCCTTCTTTGAAATAAACGATTGTTTGTTTTTTTTTCAGTTCTGATAGATTTGATTTTCTCAGTTTTTCAAATCATTGAGTATCCCACTTATCAGGACGCCGACTTTCTCATTTTTGAAATATTTGATTTTCTCAGTTTAAAAATAACTGATTTTACCCCTTTTCTCCGAAAAGATGTTGCATTTACTTTTTTTTTCTGTTACAGTGGGGTGAAAAGGGAAGGGGATGGCGCACCCTCTACACCGCCCTCTCATCATCAGCCTTAAGAAGTCAACAGATAAGTTATCATTGCTATAAATTTGATGACTATGCAAATAGTCCCTGTTGTCGTTTTCTTACATGACAAGATCTCTTCGCTTGAGCCGTCAGAGCCATGATAAAGGCCATGAAATCATCATCATCCACATCCTCATCACCATCGTCATCATCATCACCACCATCATCATCATCATCATCATCATCACCAACTCATCATCATCATCGTCATCGTCTCATCATTCTCGGCATCGTCCGTCGTCACCATCGTCGTCGTCAAATCGTCGTTCGGCACCGTCATCTCTGTCAATTCGTCATCATCACAGCCAATTATCATCATCGTCTTCGCCGTTGTCGTGTGGTTATCGTCATCATATGGATCTC